>CM072098.1:18606099-18896099 GCA_036850905.1 Luffa acutangula
GCCTAAAAATAACCCTGATCCAATAAACTAGACATCCTAGGCTGTAATATGAGTCTTGAACTATATGTAGCGACATATGGGATCATTGTTCAAGAAACAGCCTAAAGGGTCTATAGTATAGGGATAAGACTGGGTGCCTTATCCTGGCAACACTATGGATACGGCTCACTTTGTATTTGATACAAACGCTATGATCCAACGCGTTCGTGTAGGAGACATGCGAGTAGGGGTATCCTATGCAATGAGTTTGCATAAGACCGGACCGTGAAATAGTAACCACTAGTTATAACACCATTAACTAGTTGGTTTTCTATTTCACTAGGACGACCTAGACAACTTCGTCTTAATCCTGAGTTGATTATGGACTCCTGCTCATGAGAGATTGTCCTTTGATTTGCATGGGTGAGAGTGGCCAATACACCGACTCAATAAGCCTGCCATTTTGGGGACAAAACCGAATGGGGAGCTGGGAACATAATCGTACAAGATGGAATTCACTCCTTCCCGACTTTAGGGAAGGAGATGAGTGTTCCCTTAAGTGATTACTCCAAGTCTTGAACAAATTGCCCTACCCTCTCAATGGCACGAGAGGGTTTTCTGTTTGATGGTTGGACCACAAATAGGTTGTTCATTAGAGGAGAACTGGTACTTAAGGAAATAGAAGTAACCTAGGGGTAAAACGGTAATTTGACCCAGCTGGTGTTACGGAGACTCGTGAAGGACTAACTAGTCGATATTGGTCTATATCCGTGGACACAGAAAATATGTCTGCAGTGAGAAAAGTGCAACTGTGAGTCTATAGTGGAATGTACACACAGTTAACGAATATTGATTAATTTGGTTAATGAGTTTGACCAATTAATCTCACATCGTTGGATGATGTGGAATTTTCCTTACCGCAAGCGCACGGGTCAAGTAATAATAAAGTGTTCGTATAAACGAGTGTCGTCCTCTGGATTGGATTTTTAAGCTAAATCAAGTATTATGAATTATCTTGCTCAATTTTATTTAGGGAACATAAACTGATGATTGATTGAAAGAAAACTAGATCAAAACAAACAAATAACAAAGAGTGGAAATGCAATTGAAAGAACACTTAGGGAATTGATTTCGCCAATTTTAGTCTAGGATTGATTTTAGGAATAAGTTATCATGCATAATGGAATTATGAGCCTAAGACCCTTTACTCACAACTACCTCTCCCGAGTATAATTGATTCTCATGCAAATTAATCAACTTGATATCCCTATCTAAGTTTATTAACATGCAAGGCAATGAGATCTTTTGACCAATTCTAAAGTTAATCTAAAAACCGTCACGAAATTAGAAAATAAACTTTAGTCATGCAATCTTGAATAAGTCTATGCTAAATCCCCTCTCCCGAGCAAGAATTAACACTTAGATCATCCAATTAATGGTCAATTAATTGAAAGCATTAAATCAAGATTACAAACATAATAACCATTGCACAACTTAAACCATAAATCAATCCATAAACTAAATCAACTACATCAATCCCTAAGCTACAAGTTTAGCTACTCATACATGTCATTACAAGCTCAACTAAACATGAAAAAGCCATAAAATCTAGCTAGAGAGAAGTAAAAGGAAAGGAAACACTTAATGTCGTCGATCCCGGCACATCCCCGTCTCGATATCCACTCCACCAAGTGAGATTCTCGGTCATCGTCCTTGCTTCAGCTCCCACAGTAGGTCTCTAGTCGAAATTAGGGTTCAGTTCTCTCAATTTGGCCTCCTCCAATCCGTAGCAAGAAAAGAAAGTTAAATAGGAAAATCTGCGACAGCGTCGAGACGCTATCAAGACAGCGTCGCGACGCTGCCTCTAAAACGCGCGTTCTGAATAAGGGAAAAACGGTAGTGTCGAGACGCTATTGTCACAGCGTCTCGACGCTGTGACGCTGCCGCCTCTTGTAATTAAGGAAAACCAGCGTCGAGACCCTCCAAGAGTGGCGTCTCGACGCTGATGGGCAGAATGCCCTCTCTTGGCTCCTTGTTACTTGAACTTTCCGGTTCTTTGGCATATTTTTGCGTCCCGACCACCCGATTAACTCCAATTCCACGTTTTAGCTCTAATCAAGGCTTTCCTACAAAATAACCAATTAAGTGCAATAAAATGGCCAAAAAATCATAAAAGACTAGCTAAATTAAATAAGTAAAAATAGCTAGCTATGCTCGCTATCATTGGAGCTTCTGATCTGCAGGTCCATTAGGTCCCACTGGTAGCTCATAAAGTAATTTGAGGCAACTAAGTAATAAATGTAAATTGAAAATGTTCAATTTACTAAGGGAAACAATATAATATATATTGATATATTATTATGAGAGAAATTAATATTTGAAGAAATTCAAATATTAATATAAATTTGAGTCACAATAAATTTATGGAAGTTTGAAAGAGTTTAAATAATGAATTAATTAAAGGCCTAAAATCTATTTGGGCAAAGTAATTAATTCAAGGCCGGAAATTAAATATGTGATATTTAATTGGTGGTTAATTAATTACAGAATTCATTAACTGAGAATTAATCAATTATGGAAATAATTAATCACTTAAGGAAGTGATTAATCATTTATGGAAATGATCTAATCACTTATGGAAGTAATTAGTCATTTGTGGAAAAGATTAATCAATTATGGAATTGATTGATCATGGATTGATTAAATAAGGAATAAGATTGAATCACTTTTGGAAAAGATTGATTTAATTGAATATTTTATTCATGGTCTCACTTCTATAAATAGAACACTAGACCTAATTGGTTCAGTACACTCCCCTTGCTCTTAGACTCACAAGACAAGACCTAGAATTCTCTCTAGCCTCCCTCTTAGAGAAAGACTCCCACAAGTCTTTTGCCTCCTAGACTTAGAGACATACCGGTGTAACCTCTGTGGTTATTGTGTCTTTGAAGAAGAAATTTCCAGCGAAGAAATCAAGAAGGAATCGCTGCGTTTTCGTTCGTTGGAGCGTCGTTGGCGAAGAACGGTCAAGTCTACAACGAAGGTTTGTAACGGTTCTTTCCCTTTTCTATAGAAAAGCATGAAAATAAATTTAGATTTATTTTTAGCATGTTTATACCAATTTTCCAATAACTTTAAAGTATGTTTAAAGTTTATTTGAGTTTTTCGTAACGGTATTTTAATGTTAATTAATATACGGCGTAAGGTCCAATCGATACGCTTCCGCTGCGTAGGGGCTTTTATCCCCTTCATGCAAATGTTTTATCTTGAGAAGAGTGAGTAAATGCCTAGTGTTAGAGAAATTTTGTTGTTAGCTTAGAGTATTAGGAGTCGAGTTCTTTCCTGAAAGGCACACTCACAAACTAAACTTACCTATGAAACACATATCTTTTCTTTCTTGTTTCTGTTATCTTGTTGATATTGCTTGAGGACAAGCAATGGCTTAAGTTTGGGGGTTGGGAACCTAGGTTATTGTTTGGAAAACAAGGACTTTGTGTTTAAAATCTTATCATTTCAAGTCAATTTAGCAAAAGTTGTAAAATCATGAGAAAAATCTTAGAAATAAAGAATTTAAGCTTAAAGTGTACAAAACGAGATTATTTTTGTAAGAATTTATCCAAGTTAATGTTTTTGTCCAGAGGACTTTGCGAGGAAGATGTGCCCGAAAAAGGAGATTAAAGGTTAGCGGAGCAAAAGAAGTGAAGTTGAAGATTTGTGCCTGCATCTGGACCTGAAGATGTAGGACATATGACTAAAATGCACCCGCAAGCCATATAAGGAAAGTAGCCCCAGCTGAAGACAAAGTTGTCTAGGCAACACACAGAAGGAAATGTGTTCGATATGCGACCACAACTGGGCTTTCCGACAGAATATCGAGATTCGCGGGATCTTCACAAAATCATTCGAAAATCTCCAATCTGATATCAAATCTCCGAAGATTGTGGATTCTTACTTTCCAAGGCCTTCTCACACTAATCTCGGCAGCCAACCTCACCTTCCAAGGTCTATAAAAGGGGACCAAGATGCAAGAAGCAAAGGGAGCTTGGAATTTTCATCCTTAGGATAGATTTTATTTTTCTCTCTTCTCATCTTGTAACCATTCTGAGTTTCAAATTTTTCAGCCTCTTTCGGCTCTTCCATTCGAAAGAAGTAGAAGAGAAAGGCTTGTCTCCCCTTGCAAGAGGACAAGAGCAAGCTAGATAGAGAGGGAAAAATCCATAGTAGTTGTGTTTTTAGTATTTGTATATTCTGTTTTGCAGTCTTTTATTTTCCAGCAGTGTTGTTCTTGTTTTCGTTTACTTTTTAGCTGTAAGTTAAATTCTTGTACTCAATTCTTTATTTAATATGAATTCAAGTTGCTTTTATATATTGAGTTTTCTTTCTTTTAAGTCTTGCGTTTTACTTTCAATTATGAGCTAAGCTTCTACTTGGGGGTTAAAATATGTGGATACCTTGAATAGAAGAAAGCCTCACCTATGCAAAAGCAACATTGCTTCCTCTTAGCATTATTTGTTCTTGCTAAAATTTAAAGTTTATTGTTAACTTAAAGTGACCACTTAGGTTAACATAGTTTGTATTTAGCTGAAGGCCGAAAGGTTGGAGTTAAATGTGTGAGTTTGCAAAAACAATAGTAGAAAAGAGCCTAGAAATAAGACTTTGTTTTCTTGCATCCTAGAAATAGACTATAACCACTAAAGTCTTAAGATTCGTGAGCGTTATTTATGTAAGTTTCAACTCGCCCTAGAAATAGATGTCTAGTTGGCTTAGTCTTCTAAAGGCACCTATGGCGGAGCTGAATAGAAGTTAGACTTAACTCACGATCTAGTTGTCAGGATAATTGCGGGTGCAACTAAGAGATGCTATCTGCACCATGTCTATGTGCGCAACATGATAGTGTTCCTCAGCCGACTGCAATGTCTAAGTAAATTGCAGGCGCATAGGTGGGCGCAATCTAATGCTTAACCATGATTGATGAAAGAGATTTGTCGTGGTCTCTTGTCAAATAAATTTATAATCCACGATTCCTAAAGCTAACTTGTAGCATTAGTGGTCGAGGTCGATCACAGGGAACAATCGATTTATTTCTAAATTCTTTTGTGTTTTTGAGGTAACAAAAGGGGGGTTTATGGATGAAAGATTAAGACATAAAATAAAGACGGGAAAATAAATATGGAAAATTTAATGCAAGGAAAGTAAAAGGCAGGGTTAGTCGATCTTAGTATGAAGATTATGTAATCAGTTCTCGGGATGTAAGTTTAGTAATTCAACCACTGACTCTATTAATTAATTGAATTATTTAACAAATTGTTTAACCATCACTGGAACCAGTGATTAAAGACCCCTAATATTTCCAACCCGACCAATACATCGAAGTCAAAGCCTAATTAAATTTCTAGCCAATGACGTCTCATTAATAAGAATCTAATTGCATTAAGTAAAAGTGGATCGTTAGATAGACTCGTATAAACTAGGAACAACCTGGGTTTATACAATTCTAATTCTAAATTTCTAGATTTATCATGCAATTGAGCCAATTGGGATAATTAACATAATAAACTATTACTAACCAATTTAGCATAGCAATTAAACTAAGTCAAGCAAATATGTTGTCAATCCATTCTATCGATTGAATTGTAATTAAAACGGAAATTTAGAACACAACCGACAATAATTCAATAAACTAAAATATGAGGTCTCAAGAATACCAAAACTTACATTCACCGAGTCCCGATTACAGTAATCTGAGCTTAGTTGGCCATAGACAAGCACCTCCAAGCTCGAGGCTTGATCAACCGACCCTTGGACTATGAAAACTTAAAAGAACTCTTGAAAACTAAAGAGAAAGGTGGCTAATACAAGGAATGATTCTAAACCTAAACCAAAACTCTCTATTTATAGGACTTCTTGGGCTTCAACTTGTGGTATTTTGGTGCTGAAAGGAGCCTCAAATTTGGAGAACTCGTGGAGCCAAACATGGAAACTTTCAATTATGGAAAGTCGGTAGTGTCGAGATGCTGGTATACAGCGTTGTGACGCTGCCCTGCAATTTAGGAAAGTATCTGCTGGAATCTGCCTAGTGTCGAGACGCTAGGCTTTCAACGTCTCGATGTTGCGCTTTGGTCTTGGGCTCCAAGTTTTCCTTATTTGCATAGCGTTTCGACGCTAGTCTGGTAGAGTCTCAACGCTAGCAAGGATCCAAGGGCAGAATGGTCATTTTACACTCTGGTTTCGCTCGTTTAAGCCCTAAATTGCTTCCAAAGCTCCGCTGAGGACCTATACACATATTATACTCATTTTAAAGCATTTTTTGCAAGGAATAAAACAAAGATAATCAATTTGGGAGATTATAAACATATAACAAATTAGACTTATCAAAATACCCCCAACCTAAACCTTGTTAGTCCTCGAGCAAGTATACAATAAGAACAAGAATAATTGAGATTTATTCAGTTGTAATTCATATATCTCCAACCTTAACATCCACAAGAATCATCCAATTTGTTCGAAGCATCTAACACATTTAAGCAAGAATTAAACAACTCAAAATTTTTCATAAATTTCTTTTGCGTGTTTGTCTGAGGAGCTTTCCTAAGGTGCTTTTATTATCTCGAGATAACCATATGGTCAACTCATCTTCCCCCTACATTGGCCAAAGGATCCAACCATTAAGCAATCTAAACAATCAAATAAGTAATACATTACTAGGCGCCCTAAATCAATCTGGATTTTTCTTAATTCTTGCATTTTAAGGTGGTACTAGCTTTCACACACCCATTACAGGACTACATTTCCCGAGTTTAACCCTTGGACGACCTAACTAATCACAATGGGGGTAGCTCTTTTTACCTTAGAATTATAGCATATTACAAGAATTTTTCTTTTCAACATATTTCTTTTAAGCACATGAGAGTACTCTCTTTATATTTTGCATATCAAACGGGCATATATTCTTTTTCTTTTTCCTAAGTAAGGCATTACAAGCGATCATGTTCAAAATTACCATATAGTTAGATCTAGCCTATCGAGGTGACAACAAACCTATAGAACCCATAAGATGGTCCTAGGCTTCCAAAGCTACCTAAGGAAAGATTAAGTGCTCATTATGTGCAAGAAAAATCTAGAAAATTTTAAAAATTGGTCAATTTTTAGCTAAATGCTTCACAATGCTTAAAACAATTAGAATAATTCAAAAGATATCTCATTGATTTTCATAACTATATTCCAAGCAACCTAATAAACTCAACTATTCATCTCATGAAAAAATCACAAATAATAGGTCCAATGCTCAGGTGCATGGCCTCAATAAAGCAATCGAATAATTTAAGTAAATGAAGCATACATATGCACCAAGACTCAATGAAAATCTAACATGCAAGATACTACCTCCACCCCCAACCTAAGCATTACATTGTCCCCAATGTAAAATAAACATAGAAAGTAGGGGACAAAAAAGTAAAAGGGAGCATAAAACCTCCCCTGTTTAAGCACGAGGTTGGCAAAGATGGAAACTTCCCACGAAGGCCTAAAAGAGTAACTCTTAATTAATTAGGGAAACCTACCAAAAATTAAAAAAAAAATAATTAGGAAAACAACTAATTAAGGAAAGAAAACAAAAGGAAGGGATAGAATTTTGGTTAGCTCTCAAAAGCTCATTTCCTTTTCCTTGCTTCTTGGTGTGCAAACAAGCTTGCTCTTGCTAAAGGATTGTCACGAAGGCCTACAAGAAACAAACTACAAAAAAAAAACAAGAAAAATGTGAAAAACACAAAAGGAAATAGAAATAAGATACCGTGTTCCCCGACAACGGTGCCAAGTTGACGGAAGAGATTTGTCATGGTCTCTTGTCAAATAAATTTATAATCCACGATTCCTAAGGCTAACTTGTAGCAGTAGTGGCCGGGGTTGATCATAGGGAACAATCGGTTTATTTCTAAATTCTTTTGTGTTTTTTAGGTAACCAAAGGGGGGGGGGGGTTATGGATGAAAGATTAAGACATAAAATAAAGGCGGGAAAATAAATATGGAAAATTAAATGCAAGGAAAGTAAAAGGCGGGGTTAGTCGATCTTACCATGAAGATTATGTAATCGGTTCTCGGGATGTAAGTTTGGTAATTCAATCATTGACTCTCTTAATTAATTGAATTATTTAACAAATTGTCTAACCATCACTGGAACCAGTGATTAAAGACCCCTAATATTTCCAACCCGACCAATACACCGAAGCCAAAGCCTAATTAGATTTCTAACCAATGACGTCTTATTAAGTAAAAGTGGATCGTTAGATAGACTCATATAAACTAGGAACTGAAGGATTGGAATTCTATAATTCTGTAAGGCGGAAGCATAATTGGGACTGATTCGTAGTTAATTTTGTTTAATCTAAAATACAAATACATTGGCAGTAAATTTATAACTATTCTATATTTATATTAAGGCTAAGCATACAAAAATATTAGATCTAAATCTAATTTATATAGTAACAAGTTACTTACTCTCATTGACGACTTAGATTAAATTCACAAACTACTTGTGAAATAATCACGAACTATTGCGAACACTACCACTATGGCTACACCGGTATGACTCTGAGACTAATAGAGGCAGGAGATTGGTGGGAGCCTTCAGGAGAATTCTCTGAGAGTAGGAGAATGAATGGGATGTCTTTCACCCCACCCTAGGGGTTCTATTTATAGGAAAAGGCAAATTGGAAAATATCATGAATAAGATCAAATTTATTATCTTATTCATATCTAATTTTAATAAATAATTAATTAATTACCCAATTAAATATCATATATTTAATCTTAGGGATTTTATTAAATGGGACAAATACACTTTTAGTCCCTGAGGTTTGGGTTAAGTTACACTTTGGTCCCTGAGTTTTCAAACTCAACAAAATTACCCCTGAGGTTTGGATTTCGTTACATTCTTGGTCCCTCCGACTATTTTTCTGTTAAATCCTAACAGTTTGCTGACGTGGCACCATTTTTTTATTAAAAAAATATTTTTTTAATTTTTAAAATAAATATATTAAAATAATATAAAATATTATTAAAATAATAATAATATATTTTCTTTTTTCATCTTTACCAACTTCTTCTTCTTCATTTTCACCACCAAACCCTAACCCTAAGCCTCGCCGCCGCCGTCGACCGTCGCTTGTCGGCGGCGGCTACTTCTTTTTTTTCGTTTTTTTCCTCTTCCCCATCTTTCCCCCTCCAAACCCTAATGTCAACCTTCACCTTCACCACTACCGACCACTGCTGAAATCGAAGAGAAGGACAGAGACGTGAGAATGACTGGGCTTCGATGGAGGAGACAACAAAACAAGGACAGAGAGATCGTGAAGGAGAGAGAAATCGTGAGAAGGTCGTTCGTTTGTTCGCGTGGGGATTTCGTTGTTCGTTTGTCATTTGTGAGCCATGGCTGTCTGTCCGTTCGTAGGGATCTCTCCGGTGACGTTCCGCACTTTCGGCCAACAGCTTCCTCGCGCGTCTTCTCTAGCAACATCCACGGCTTTGCAGCGGAGGTTCGTTCCAGATCTGGAACGAGCACGAGCAGTCGCTACTTCTCCGCCCGCACGTCTTTGATTCCGTGCAATTTCCCCTTCGATTTCGTGAGATTTCCCCAGATTTGTTTTTTCTATCTCTCGGTCTTCTCTCTCCCCGTGGGTTTCTCTCTCTCCTCGACGGTCGCGTGGTTTCTCTCTCTCGATCATCGTGTGGGTTTCTCTCTCCCCATCGTCGTCTGGTCGTCTCTCTCTCCTCGTCGGTTGTCTCTCTCTCCCCGTCGGTCATCTTAGAGTTTCCCCGTCGCCAGAAAGAAGAAAAAAAGATTAAAAAAAATAAAAGAAAACAAGAAATGAAGAAGAAAGAAAAGAGGTGGAAGAAAAGAAAAATGCCAGCCGCCGGCGACGACGGACGCCGGTAGATGTCGGCGGTGGCCAGTGCTGCTGGCTGGGTGGTGGGGTGTGTGGTAGGTGGATGGGGAAGAAGATGAATAAGGAAGGAGAGAGAAAAAAAATATTAAAAAATAATATATTTTAATTATTTTAATATATTTTTATTTAAAAAATATTTAAATAATTTTTTTAAGAGAAAAATACTGCCACGTCAGCATTCTGTTAACATTTAACAGAAAATTTGACGGAGTGACCAAAAGTGTGATGAAATCCAAACCTCAGGGGTAAAATTGTTGTGTTTGAAAACTCAGGGACTAAAGTGTAACCTAACCCAAACCTCAAGGACCAAAAGTGTATTTTTCCCTTATTAAATTATTCATATTAATTATTATAACTCTTTCAAATATTTTCTCTCAAGAATTAATTTTGAAATTAATCCAAAATTATATTATAAAGTTTCATAAACTTTATATTATAATGTATCAATATACATTATATGATTCCCCTAAACAAATTGAACACTTTCAATTTACAATTTATACTTAATTGCCTCAAGTCTCTTTACGAGCTACCAGTGGGATCTAATGGACCTGCAGATCAGAAGCTCCAACGATATGAGATTTAATCAGCTAAACTTATTGACCAATTAATCAATCTTCGTTAACTGTGGGTTCACTCCACTAAAGACCCATAGTTGCACTCTTCTCACTGTAGACATAATTTTGTGTCCACGGATATAGATCAATAACAGCAAGTTAGTCCTTCACGAGTGTTCGTAACTCCAACTGGGTCAAATTACCGTTTTACCCCTGAGTTACCTCTACCTCCTTAAGTATTAGTGCTTCTCTAATGAACAACATGTTTGTGGTCCAACCATCAAACAGAAACCTCTCTCGGACCAGTGAGAGGTTAGGACCCTTTGTTCAAGACATGGAGACACCACTTAAGGGAACACTCATCTACTTTCTCAAAAGTCGAGGAGTGAATTCCATCTTGTGTGATTATGTTCTCAACTCCCCACTCTGTCTTGTCCCCAAAATGGTAAGCTTATTGAGTCGGCGTACTGGCCACTCTCACCCATACAAATCAAAGGACAATCTTTCGTGAACATGAGTTCATAACCCACTCAGGATTGAGACCAAGTAGCCTAGGTCATCCTAGTGAAATAGAAACCTAGCTAGCTAACGGTGTTACAGCTAGTGGTTAACTATTTCGTTGTCCGGTCTTATGCAAACTAATTGCATAGGATACCCCCACTCGCATGTCCCCTACACAAGCGTGTTGGATTATTGTGTTTGTATCAAATAAAAAATGGGTCTTATCCATAGTGTCGCCAGGATCAGGTACCCAGACTTATCCCTATACTATAGACCCTTTAGGCTGTTTCTTGAACATTGATCTCCGTATGTCTCCACATACAGTTCAAGATTCATCCCACAGGCTAGGATGTTTAGTTCATTGGATTATGGTTATTTAGGCAAGATGTACATGATATAGACAATAACTCTTTATTTAAAAAACATCAAACAATACTTTATTTAGGTCAATTGTTACATTTACTATCTACGAGTTTTAGTGCATAAAACCCAACAGGAACAACTTGGGTTTATACCATTCTAATTCTAAATTTCTAGATTTATCGTGCAATTGAGCCAATTGGGATAACACGTCTTTCAACATAATTAACACAATAAACTATTACTAACCAATTTAGCATAGCAATTAAACCAAGTCAAGCAAATAGGTTGTCAATCCATTCTATCGATTTAGTTGTAATTAAAACGGAAATTTAGAACACAACCGACAATAATTCAATAAACTAAAATATGAGGTCTCAAGAATACCAAAACTTACATTCACGTAGTCCCGATTACAGTAATCCGAGCTTAGTTGGCCATAGACAAGCACCTCCAAGCTCGAGGCTTGATCAACCGACGCTTGGACTAAGAAAACTTAAAAGAACTCTTGAAAACTAAAGAGAAAGGTGGCTACAATTTAGAGAAATTGAGCTAATACAAGGGATGATTCTAAACCTAAACTACGACTCTCTATTTATAGGACTTCTTGGGCTTCAATTTGTGGTATTTTGGTGCTGAAAGGAGCCTCAAACTTGAAGAATTCGTGGAGCCAAACAGGGAAAATTTCAATTTTGGAAAGTCGATAGTGTCGATACGTTGGTCTACAGCGTCACAGCGCTACCCTGCAATTTAGGAAAGTATCCGCTGTAATCTACCTAGCATCGAGACGCTAGGCTTTCAGCGTCTTGACACTGCGCCTCGACCTTGGGCCCCAAGTTTTCCTTATTTGCACGACGTTTCGACGCTAGCAAGGCTTTAAGGGCAGAATGGTCATTTTACACTCTGGTTTCGCTCGTTTAAGCCCTGAATTGCTTCCAAAGCTCCGCTGAGGACCTATACACATATTATACTCATTTTAAAGCATTTTTTCGCAAGGAATACAACAAAGATAAGCAATTTGGGAGATTATAAACATATAACAAATTAGACTTATCAGTGCTGCAATTTGAATTCCTCTGTTTATCTCATTGAGTTTTTGCTGTTTTCATTTATCTGCTTATAATTACTTTTGTTTTCAATCAAAACCCTAAATCAAACTATTTTTTTGGTTACCAATTTCCTTGGTTGCAAATTTAGAGGAGGTTCCCGTTTTTACAGAATCTCGTGTTTTTCAACTAGTCACAATCTCCCTTGGGTACGATATCTGGAATACTTTCCAACTTTATTACTTGATAGTTTTTGGCTACTTGAGTGCAAGTATACACTATCAAGTAGTGTCATAGCACACGCACTGTGAAGTTTTTTGTAATCACACAAGATGGAATTCAATCCTTCCCGACTTTAGGGTAAGTAGATGAGTGTTCCCTTAAGTGGTGTCTACAGGTCTTGAACAAAGGACCATACCCTCTCACTGGCCCGAGAGGGGTTTCTATTTAACGGTTGGACCATAAACAGATTGTTCATTAGAGGAGCACTGGTACTTAAGGATATAGAGGTAACCTAGGGGTAAAACGGTGATTTGACCTAGCTGGTGTTATGAACACTTGTGAAAGACTAACTTGTTGTTATTGGTCTATATCCGTGGACACAAAAATATTCTGCAGTGAGAAGAGTGCAGTTGTGGGTCTTTAGTGGAGTGACCCACAGTTAATGAATATTGGTTAAATTGATTAATGAGTTTAGTCAGTTAACCTCATATCATTGGAGCTTCTGATTTGTAGGTCCATTAGGTCCCCCTTCTAGCTCCTAAAGGGTAATTAGGAATAATTAGTCTTGAAAGAAATTTGAATAGTTCAAAGTCCATCATGGGAAATCAAGTTAATTGTATGGGATACAATTAATATAATGTATGTGATACATTATAATATAAAGTTTAATTTGAGATTAAACTTTATTAATTGAGAGAAATACAATTAAATATGATTTAATTGTGTAATTAATTAATTATTTTATTTAATTAAATTTGATTTAATTAAAAACTATAGGTTATGTGGGAGATGTTCATTAAAATATGATTTAAATGAAATTAATTAAATTCGTTTAAAAAATGAAATTAATTAAATTTGATTTAACTAATTAATTATTATTAATTAATTAAATGAATCACCATCCTATTACGATTGGAAAATTAATTAAATCTCTATCCTATTATGACTAGGAAAGGGATATGACATTCTATATAAAGCTCAGAATTGTCTTCCCAATTGACACAATTCAAGACTTTGCTCTCAAGCAAAAATTTCTCTCTAAGAATTTTCACAACATTCTAGTGAAATTCTTTTCCTAAAATTCAAGAACACCAAGTCCCACAACTTGGTTCCTAGTCCCAGAGATATAACAGTTGAAGATCTCATTGATAGTGTCTCTACTGTGATCATACTGTTCTTGGTGGAATTCATTGAAGAAAGTCTTCAACAAGTAAGTATTTCGTTCTTTCAATTATTAGATTTAGATCTAATGCATGCTTAGCTTAGTTAAAATATAGAATTGTTATGTAATGTACTGGTATTTTAGAAAACTTAATTAAAATACGAATCGGTCTTATACGGTTCCGCTGGGAATTTAGGAATTCCAATCCTTCTTACATGTGTGTGAGAATAAAGTACAATGAGTTTATATTAGAGTTGTTCATCGGTCGGTTGACATTGATTTCATCTAAACCTAATGCTGAAAACTAACCTATTGATTTTGATCGGTCGGTGGTGGACAATTTTGGGATGCTTCATCAAACCAATCGACTAAATACATAGTCGATCGGTCAATTTCTGTGGTTTTGAGGGAGAAGAAGAGAGAAGGTTAATGGAGAAAGAATAGATAGTTTAGGGAAAAGAAAATAGAAGATTAAGGGAGAAAGAAGGGATAGTTTAGGGAGGAGAAGAGAGAAAGTTAAAGAGAGAAAGAAGAGATAGTTGAGGGAGAAGAAAAGAGAAGTTTATGGGAGAAAGAATATATGGTTGAGTGAGAAGAAGAGAGTGTTGAAGGAGAAATTTTGTCCAATCACAAATTGCCACGTCATTATTTAAAATTAATGACGAAATAACAAATAATTAAGTTTGGGACCAATTATGTAACGACCCGACTTCTTAATAAGCCTTAAAGGGACCGTAACGACAATGCATGCTTTGGAGGCCTTTTCAAATAAAAAAAAATAATTTGAAATAGAAACACTGATTTAAACAAAAACTTCAAAGCAAAACTTTTATTCGGGATCCCTAGTTTCAAAGGTTTTAAATAAGCTTAAATAATTTCTAAAACTTAAATATACAAGGCCCCTGGAAATTTTCTTATAACAAGTTTACAATTTAAATCAAGTAAAACATGGTTCTTAACGCGGAATAAAATAAATTATGAGCTCGAGTCCTCCTATGGCTATCTATCAGTTTCTCATCAATCGCCTTTCATCTGCCCTTGACTTTACCTGAAAAAAAAATATTTTTGAAAAGAATGAGTATTTTAAATACTCAGTAAGTGACCCTACTATTAAGATTGGGTCACGTTTTAAAAAAACATTTTAAAAATCAACAATAAATATAATTTTAGTGGCTCTAAACTTTATTTTAAACTTTAAAATTTGAGAGAAGATACATCAATTTCATGCATACCCTAGACACATCAATTTCATATGTCCCCTACGGAGGTCGTCAATTTCACGAAACCTCGAGGTCGTCAATTTCACGAAACCTCGAGGTCGTCAATTTCACAAACCTCGACTTAGGTACATCAATTTCATGTTCCTAAGCCCTGTGTAGGCATCTCCGACCGTACCCCAATTTCGTACACAAATTTCATGCACGCTAATTTAAACTTATAAATAATTTAAACTAATTCCTTTAATGGAATTTCAAGAGACCACCAACTCAACTATTTTAAACAACAAATAATAACTTTCATGCTTTCAATAACTTTTCATAAACTCATGCATAATTGAAATATGCTCAACTTTCATGCTTTTAATAAATAATAATAAATTTCAAGAACAACTCATAAACACGAATATTTTAGAAAATCAAATGTTCAACAGTAAGTTCACTTACCTCGGCTTAATATCACCAAATCAATCCTCTTCAAACTTCTTGATTCAAAGACTTTGGCAAGCCAAAGACGGAATCGCTTCGCAAACGCTAAAACTCTTAGACCCACTATTCCAACGGGCCGATTACGCCAACAACTTGATGAATGGGTTTCAGAAAATCAGTAGGTATTCATTTAAACTTATCATTCAACCAAGAAACAACTTTTAAACACTTACCCACGACGTGAAACGCCGAAAAAATAGAGGAACGACCACTAACAACTGCTGTCTGCTCGCCCCACTACCAAACCCACTGGAAACCGCTGTGCTTGAAACTGCTCGGAGAGGACGCCGCTGCTCGATGCAGATTCGCCGTCGCGCCGTTGACGAGGTTGCTGTAACCGCCGTGCGAACCAGACGTCGTCGCTGAGACTGAAGCCGCCGCCGCCGTTGCTGCTACTCCGTTGCCTGAACCTGAGAGACGTCGCAGCTGAAACCCACGGAGAAGACGCCGACCCTGCTTCCGCACACCGGCATTGCCGCCTGAACCGCGAGCCGTACCGCTACACTACCGGAGAGAAGACGCGTGCCGCCGTCGTGGTTTTGAGCTCGCCGGAGAAGGAGCCTTGCGGTTGCTTCAGCCGTTGGTGTAAGGAGAAGAAAAAGAAATCGAAAAATTAAGGGGCTGGTGGCTGAAATCGTGAAAGAGGGGGAGGGAAAGATAGGGAAGAAGACCCTAGGGCTGCGTGCTCTTTTTTAAAAGAGGGGTTTTAGGGTTGGTTGGCTTAAACATCAAGATAATTACAAAAATGCCACTCCAGCCCAAATTTTGAACTTTCCCCCATTCTGAAATCTCAAATTTCCCTCTTAACTCAATTTAACTCCAACTTAGTAAATTTAAAATTCATCCTAAATTACAGGCGTTACAAATTATAAATTGACATGCGTCCCAAATTTAATTTGAAGATAAAGTTGGCCAATTATAATAAATTTAAAGAGCCAAATTTATATTTGATCAATTAATTAGAAAATAAATTATTTTGATCAAATTAATTAATTTGACCAATTAATTAACAAAATAATTAATTGGATCAAATTTGGGTCATATGGTTTTGGGTCAAATATGAACCAAACCCAAGACCAAATAGTTGAACCCAAGACCAATAAAGCCCAAGTCCAAGTTGTTAGGCCCAAAAGTCACCAGGGTCCATCCGGCGAGAACTCTATAAATAGGGGGGTTCTCCTCCATTTCAAGGGTTCAGAAATTCTAGACTCTCACAAAGACAAAAGTTTAGAATTCTAAAGCTCTCAAGCAGAACCAGAGAATTCAGAGAGACTCCACCAAGTCTGAAGACTGAAGACTGAAGACTCTCTACAATTCATAAGTTCAAGTGTTGAACACTTCTTGAAGACCAAACACAAGGATTCAACACTCCTTCAAGATCAAAGACGCTTCAGGACATCAACACTTCTTGAAGACCAAACACTCTTCAAGACTTCAACACTCCTTGAAGATCAAAGACTCTTCAGAACATCAACACTTTTTGAAAATTAAAGACTTCTTCAAGACTGGAAGACTTTCAAGCTCCAAGAATCCATTGAAGCTTCAGTCTCGAGATCAAGCGTTCCAGCCCTCGAGTGAAACACATTCACACACAAGAGAGAATCAGAGGATTAGAGTTAAAGATTGTACACCCACACGCATACAACATTAATACAAATATATTGTTTATTTCACGTGTCTCCATTTCCGAAGTTACGTGTGAATAGAGAGAAGTTTATCGAAGAAAGAATAGATAGTCGAGGGAAAAGAAGAGAAAGAAAAAGGAAGAAGAGAGGAAGTTACTAAATTAAAATCGAGGAGAAACGAGGGAAAGAGAAAATATAAAAGATAAAATAAAATAAATAATTTTTTTTTATAAAAGAAGTAATCATAACTTTCCTTGAAAAAGGAAAGGAACATTGCACGTTGCATTGTACAATGTGCAACGTGTAGCTGGGCAGACTGCTACATAAATTTTTTTTCTCTATTGGTTGTTGTGTGTGTTTTTTTTAGAAGATGTTGATTACTGTTGTGTTGTTATTATTATTATTATTATTATTATTATTATTATAGAAAAAGTGTTATTACACTCATAAGAGTTTATAAAAATCATACCGAAATTATATTCCAATAATATTCCCACAAAAAAGGTATATTGAAGTTAGTAAGTATTTTTTTTTATTAACAACATGTAAGGCATTATATATTATATAAATCAATCTTTTTTTTTCTTTTTTAATGCATCGATTCTATTATTATTTGCAAGCTTATTAGAGTTTAAAAAATCGGGGTTATATAATGTATAAACAATTATATATATATATATATATATATATATATATATATATATATATATATATATATATATATTGTTACAACATGATATAAGCAATTATATAAATATCAAATGAAAGAGTTGAAGTCTATAAAAATCAGTCACAAGTTTTTTTTTTTTTTTTTTGTTACATTGGTTTGTGTTACAACTTCAATCAAATTAGTGAGTGACATTCCTTCATGTATAATAATATGAAAAAATTGATAATCAATATTGTTAATATCATTCCAACGAATAGACCATCCATATGTGAATGAGATTATTACCTATAAAAAAATATATATGACGAATATATAATAAGGTTTATATAATATACATCTAAGTATATTTATGGACGCAATATGTTGCATTGCCTATATTTATCATTTTGAAATTTCACTTATGAACTATATAAACCATGATGTATATATACTATATAATATAATGTGGTTTATATAATATACATATACGTATATATTTATAATACAATATACTACCTAGTATATATTTATCATAGTGAAATTTTACTTATGAACTATATAAACAATGACAAATATATTCTATAATTGTTTATATATTATAATGTATATATTTATCATATGAAGAAATTCTACAAACAATTGAGTGATTAGATGTAAATAGGGTTAATATGAACAAAAAAATATATAAAATTACAAACATCTCATGTCATTATATTAGATAGTAAAAAAAAAAAATAAGAAAAATACACACCATATGGTTGGATGGTCTGTGGCAAAAAATAATAATAATAATAAATAATCAAAATCAAACAAAAAATGAAAGAAAAAACATAAACATATTGTTTGACATAAGATGGTGCTATTGATTAACAACGGTAACAATGAGAAATATAAAATGTAAAAAAAAAAAGAAAGATAATATACTCATATTGTTTGACCAAATAAAACAAAAAAAAAAAATATTGGTTGACAACGGTAAAGGAGGGGGAGCGGGGTGGACAGGACGAGGGGATCCTCTCGTGAGCCTGAGGGGGGAGGGGAGAAGCCTATGGGTTTGGGTAGTTTGGTGGGTGCGAAAGAGGCTGGAGTGTCGGGTGGGGTGGGGTTGGCTGGGGCTGAGATCACATCTGAGGGGAAGAGTCGGGGGAAGGAGAGCGGGGAGAGGAGTGGAGGGATGGAGAAAGAGGTTCGTCAGGTGGGGGGTGCGAAGGGGAAGGAGAAAGTCGGGGTTGAGATAGTGGAGCAGGGGGGAGGCGAGCTTAGTGGGCATGGAGGTGGATTGGGAGTGGAGTGTTGGGTTGAGGGAAGGGGAAGAGCGAGCGAGTGGCCAGAAGGGAAGGAGTTGGAAGAGGCGGGCGCGGGTCGCTTTAGCTGACTTAACCAATGATGAGGGACAGGCGGTAGGATGGAGGCCAAGAGGAAGGCAGCTGGGGGTGACTCTGGGGACCAAGAAGGCGAAGGCAGGGAGTGATACTGTGCTGATGGAGGGCAATGAACGTGAAGTCTTGGCGGTGGCTGGGGACCAGCCCCGCCACGTGTCATGAGTATACTTTTCTGGAATGCACGGGGTATGGGGTCGGACCGTGCATTCTGTAGGTTGTACAAGTTGGTACAATAGAAGCGTCCCCAAATGGTGTTCAAATTCAAGAATCAAATTTTGTAATTTAATAAAAATCTATACTATATTAAAAGGCCAGGATTCCTAAGAAAATATTTTTAGACCAGAATACCCTTTTAAATTTGGGATAATTACAGAATTAGTTTTCAGATTCCAGAATCAAATTTCGTAATTTAATAAAAATCTATACTATAGATTCCTACAAAATATTTTTAGACCAGAATACCCTTTTAAATTTTAGATAAAAACATAATTAGTTTTCAAATTCGCTATGATTCATGAAAAACATTTTTAGACAAGAATCTTTTAAATTTCAGATAATTACAGAATTAGTTTTCAAATTCCAGAATCAAATTTCGTAATTTAATAAAAATCTATACTATATTAAAATGACAAGGATTCCTAAAAAATATTCTTAGACCATAATAGGCTTTTAAATTTTAGATAAAAACATAATTAGTTTTCAAATTACAGACCAGGATTTCTGAAAAACATTTTTAAACAAGAATACCTTTTTAAATTTTAGATAATTACCGAATTAGTTTTCAAATAAAAATCTATATCTATACTAAATGTCAGGATTCCTGAAAAATATATTTAGACAAGAATACCCTTTTAAAATTGAGATAATTACAAAATTAGTTTTCAAATTCCAGAATCAAATTTCGTAATTTAATAAAAATCTATACTATATTAAAAGGCCAGGATTTCTAAAAAATATTTTTAGAACATAATTAGTTTTCAAATTCCGATTCCTGAAAAACATTCTTACACAAGAATACCCTTTTAAATTTCAGATAATTACAAAATTAGTTTTTAAATTTATGAATCAAATTTTGTAATTTAATATCTATATTATATTAAAAGTCAATGATTCCTAAAAAAATTTTTAGACTAGAATACACTTTTAAATTTCAGATAATTACACAATTAGTTTTTAAATAAACTTTTAATGAAAATCTAAACTATATTAAAAAGGTCAGGATTTCTCAAAAACATTTTTAGACCAGAATACCCATTTAAATATCAGATAATTACATAATTTTTTTTTGAAACTAGATAATTACATAATTAGTTTTTAAATTCAAGAATCAAATTTCTAGTTTAATATCTATACTATATTAAAAGGCAAGGATTCCTAAAAAACATTTTTAGACTAGAATACACTTTTAAATTTCAGATAATTACACAATTAGTTTTTAAATAAACTTCTATAAGGATGTATAGAACTAATCTTAATTTGTTTTAAATTCATTTTAGTTCAGAATATTTTTCCTCCAATTATTACACGTGCGTTAGTTTCAATTTGGTATTAGTTGGTTGGTGACGTTTTCTTAGTTTGATATATATATATCTTTGTTTTTTTTTTTAAACAATTGTATAATACAATGAATTTAAGTATTGACATTCGAGACGAGTCTGTGCCATTGGTCTGGTTGGCTATAATTTTTTTATTTTGAAATTGTAAAAGTTATCGTTTGACATTATTATTCAATAGAAAGAATTTCTTAAAAAGTTTTCTAAAAAATCGTAGGAGTTTTCTTGTTGGACGATAGTTTTGACTTTATCTTAACATCATGAAAAAAAAATATATACTCGAAACTATTGTTTTAATTTCAAATTTGTATATATGATTTTCTAAAGAAAAAATTTATATAGGATTTGAAAAACGTTTTAGATGATTCTTTTTAGGGAAAAATACACTTTTGGTCCCTGAGGTTTGGGTTAAGTGACACTTAGGTCCCTGAGTTTTCAAACTCAACAAAAATACCCTGAGGTTTGAGATAAGGAGCATTTTAGTCCCTGCCGTTAATTTTTCTGTTAAATCTTAACAGTTGCTGACGTGGCACTATTATTTTAATAAAAAAAATTATTTTTTTTAATTTTTTAAAATAAAAATAATAAAATAATAAAATATTAATATTTTTTTATTTTTTTATTATTTTTCTCCCTTTCTCTTTCTTCTTCTTCTCTTTCTCCATATCCTTCATCTTCCTTCTTCTTCTTCCTAACTCCGACGACCGGCCGCCACCGCCCGCTGCCGCCCGTCGCCGGCGACTATTTTTTTTTCTTCTTCTTCTTCTTCTCTTCTTCTCTTTTCTTCCCCATTTTTCTTCTTTTCTTTAAAAAAAAAAAAAAAAAAAATTAGGGAGGAGGGACCTCCCTCCTCCTCCATTTCCGGCCGGAAAAGGAGGGGGGGGGAGGCCCCTCCTCCCTCCCTTTTCTATTTTTTTTTTTTTAAATATTGAAGAAAAAGAAGAGAAGAAGAAAGAAGGGAAGAAGAAGAAAGAAGAAAAAAAAAAAAAAATCAATCGCCGGCGGCCGGCGGCCGACGGCGGAGTGTGGTGGCCGCCGGTCGCCGGACTTAGGAAGAAGAAGAAGGAGGAGGGAGAAGATGGAGAAGAAGGAAGATGGAGAAGAAGAAGATGAGAGAGAAAGAGAGAAAGAATAAAAAAAAGTAATTAAATATTAATATTTTAATTTTTTAATATTTTTTATTTAAAAAATTAAAAAAAATAATTTTTTTATTAAAATAATAGTGCCACGTCAGCAACCGTTAAAAGTTAACAGAAAATTTGACGGCAGGGACCAAAGTGCTCCTTATCTCAAACCTCAGGGGTATTTTTGTTGAGTTTGAAAACTCAGGGACCCAAGTGTCACTTAACCCAAACCTCAGGGACCAAAAGTGTATTTTTCCCTTCTTTTTAAAGATAAGATATTCTTAAAACAATTGAAAACTAAATACTAAGACATAATCAAACCGATTTAAACTCATGATATTTGTTGTTTTTTTCTTTCCTCAATTTTCTCTACCATTTAAAAGTAAAATTACCAGATACCAGAAGAGAGAGAAAAGCAGAGAGAGAATTTTCAAAACCAAATTTGAAAACAGTTGATTTAATTTTCCACGATATGGATGAAGTGATGATAAAAGATACTCTGAAATTCTTCCCCTTCTTCTAAAGCCAAAAAGTGGCTTCTCTCTGGCCTTGGACGGACTTTCGCTGAAATTCATCGGCGTCGTTTTTACACAGAAAAGCAAAAGAAAATCCCATTCAAACCTTTAAGCAACAAGTTTCCTCTTCTCCAAATGCTTCTTTTCAATCATATTCAACCATTTTCTCCCTCATTTACCCACAAAACCCACAAACCTCCACTCTCATTCTCTCGCTATTTTAACTTCTTCCCATGATTTTTTCCAAGTGCCTCGTCCTCTTCCCCGACCCATAACAAAACCCAGTTGCCTTTCTTCAGTCAACTGGTTGCTTTTGTTGCGTGCTCATTCAATTCCGCTATGGATTTTCATGATTTGAACCCCAATCAGTGCCGCTTGATTGGTAACTACATATTGGGGCCGAGAATTGGGTCGGGTTCGTTCGCCGTTGTGTGGAAGTCGAGGCACAGGCACTTGGGCACGGTCGTCGCCGTCAAGGAAATTGATAAAAAGCATCTTAATCCCAAAGTCAGTGACAGTTTGCTCAAAGAGATTTCTATTTTGAGCACTATCAATCACCCAAATATCATTCGCCTCTTCGAAGCCATTCAGGTGAAGTTTTGATGACTCCCCTTCTTGTTTCTTTTTGTTTTCACATGTGATTTTAAGAGCTGAATGTTTTGAAGCGAAGTTACTTCAGATTGTAATGCTGTTGTTCTGATTGATTTACAGACTGATGATAGGATTTATCTTATTTTGGAATACTGCGATGGTGGTGACCTTGGGGGTTATATTAATCGCCATGGAAAAGTATCTGAAGCAGTTGCTAGAGGCTTAATGAGACAATTGGGTATGTTTTTACTCTGCCTTCAATTGGTCTGTTCTGTTTGGGATTATATGCAAAGTGGATGAGTGTCTTATTATGCTATTCTTGGCTTGTGGAGATTAATATTGTTGTCATTATCAATTCCTTCTATAATTTGAGGCGTTACTGTTACCAATGAGTGTGTTTGGATATAGTCTTCTGTTTAGAAAGGTTGATTTTATGTGCGGGATATTGATGTTATGTGCAGCCACTGGCTTGAAGGTTCTTCAAGAGAAACACCTCATTCATAGAGATTTAAAGCCTCAGGTATCTGCTTTCAACTCAATATGTAGCTTCTAAGGCTTTGATATTTTCGTGCTACGTAGCTGTTAATGTAAAAACTTATGGGATGTTATTTATACTAGTTTTTGATGAATGCCTTCATTTAACCTTCCTGACTTTTATTTTTTTTATATATATATATATGAATGGTCTATCTGGTAAATTTGTCGGTATGATATGATTATGACATGAAATGTTTTGGCCCTTTCCTCTTTTCCTTTTTCATGGCTAAATTTGCAGAATTTGCTGTTGTCATCTAATGGAGGGACTCCGCTGTTGAAGATTGGAGATTTTGGATTTGCAAGGTGAGATTTCTAGTGTCAACATTTAGACATTTAAATGTCCAAGGAAATAGCAATGTTTTGGCCCTTTCCTCTTTTCCTTTATCTGTCATCTTTTTATTTGATTTTCCACTTCTGAAGTGCGAGGCCTGATTTTGCAACATGTATTGTCAATCCAAGTTGCTTTACAATGTTTTCATGCATGAATTTCTGTTTCTTGATTGTATGAAGTATAAAGCCTATTAGAAGAGCATTTTAAGAATGACTTAATTATTAGAGCCTAATCTAGTTTTTTATTAGGGATGCAGAGAATTTGTCTCGTTTTTTTTTTTAATATTTTTGTCATAATGATGTCATGAAGGAACTTTGAATTGCAATATGTTAAATAGAATCAACTACCATGGGTTGGCCTAGCGGTCAATAAGGGTCAATTTAAATAATAAAGAGTTTAGAAGGAATGAGTTCAAGCCATAGTGAACACCTACATAAGATTTAATATCCTTCCTTTGGCAACCCAACCTAATAGGGTCCAGTGGTTGTGAATAATTGTGGGGCAAGCTAGTTCAAACACTCGATATTAAAAAAAGTGAATCTAATCATCAAACTTTTTGTTCTTACCTATGTGATATAATTCGTAATCTGTCTGGTCCATTTTGTAGGTTTTAGCTACTAGCATTATTATAACTCTGCTAAACACGATGTATGACTATGCTGGTTGCTGTAAATTATATTGAGAATTCTACAGCCTTACTTGAACAAGATCTGTCTATAGGTTGTACAACTGTGTCCTTGAGTTCCAAGTAAATTGTATTGAGAATTCTAATCTTACATCTATGCATCATGTAATCAAGTTTAGCTCACTAGAAATTGCCTTGAAGATTTTTCTTCCACAGCCATGCTGGCAGATTCTCTTTCTATTTCTTTTTCTTTTTTTTTTTTCACATTATAATCATAAACAGATAAATGAGGGAAGTGTACTATTTTTCTTCTCAGGTCCTTAGCAAATCAGGCATTGGCTGACACTCTTTGTGGTTCACCTTTATACATGGCTCCAGAAATTATTCAGAACAAAAAATATGATGCGAAGGTTATAAAGCAAAAAAAAAAAATACTGCCATCACATTCCAAGTTTTTCAAATTAAATCCTTCAATTTTGATTTTATTCTTATGCGTACATGCAGGCTGATCTATGGAGTGTTGGAGCAATTCTGTTTCAGCTTTTGACAGGGAAGCCTCCATTTAGTGGCAATAATCCATTTCAGGTTTGGAAGGATAAGCATACTGATCTACTTTAGTGATTATCATACACAATCGAGTTAAATATGTCATTAATGAAGCTTGCAGTATGATTGTTTTAAATGTGTTTTGTTGCCTGATGCCCCATGCTTGATACAGCTCTTCCAGAATATTTTGGAATCCACTGAGCTAAAATTTCCTAAAGGTGCCTTGGAAGAGCTACATCCTGACTCATTGCATCTTTGCAGAAGCCTTTTACGTCAAAACCCAGGTATTTGTTGCTGTGATGAAGTTTGTAAGTGTGCAAGGGTGCTGGGATAATTAATCAAAGGTGGCGGATTTATGTTTTTTCCCTAGATCTTTTGAACATTTTAGAAATTTCATACTAGTAAATACAATTATTAATGTTCGAGTTTCGAACAGATTAAATAGAAACTGAAAATTAAAGTGTAAGTCTTTCAATTTGCAGTTGAACGGCTTACATTCAAGGAGTTCTTCGATCACAAATTCTTTGAGGGGCCAAGGTATTGTTTTGAGCTGTTTAGAGATTATTATTTCCTTTAGGTGCATTTGGTTTGCTTAGATCTCACGTTCATGTTAGTACACAAGGCAGCAGAAGTTGCAAAACTGATTTATGTTATACCTTAGATCAAATAAAGCCGTTGAGGCAGCATCTGTAGTTCAGCCAATTGAATCAGCCAGCTCAGAAGCAGCAAAGGATAAGTGTCAGTTAGAACAACCAATTGAGTTATCGAATAGAGATGCAGAAGTTACTAGTTCATCAGTACGTAACAGAATATCCGAAGTGAAGAATGTTTGCAGTTCGGTGGTGAAAAGTGTACATGAGCCAATGCTCAATCTTGGATTAAATGAGCTAAGAAAATCTGTTGATTGTATTCAACAATCCCTGAATCAGATTCAAGGTCTGTTTTATCCTAATCTAGATATGCGCTTTTAACTTGGTTGTTTTCATGGATTTACCTTCTGTTTGGCCTTTTTTTGTCCCCAGTTTCTGATTCGATGGAGTCAATTGAGAAAGATTATGTCCTCGTGAATGCTCATTGTCCTTCAATGGAGACCTCTTCTTATCATCTTGAAACATCATTACAAGGTTGTTCATCACAAGTTTCCCATTCTCATTTCAGTATCGATCAGGATATTACAGCCAAAACCCAAAAAAAAGAGCTTATTGGTAGTACAAGAGATACTGGAGAAAGTTTGCAAAGTCAAGGTCAACTCTCAATGCCATGTGCAGCATCTATGTTAAGAGAAGTTCAAGGACTATCCATATTGCATCCCTCTACCAGGCTCCAATTACTTCGTCAATATGTCCAGGTTCTTTCGGATTTGTCACAAGAAAAGGTGAGTATGGATTAGATTGTTGTACATAAGTAGTGGGTTCGCTTTTCTGCACTCTCAATTTTTATGATCTCATTTTCAAATTAATGCATCTGTTTTAATGGGAATTCGATAAATGATCAAACCATGGGTGCACAAACATTTCAATTTTTTCAAAGATGATTTTGGAGCCCTGATTTTTGGCTCATGCAGTGTAATGCAGGGATGTTCTTAGAATCATTTTCAGTTGAGCTGGTCGCTTTAGCTTTATGGCAGAAAGCTGTTGAAATTAGTGACGCTTGGCTGAGTTCTTCAGCCGAAATAGAATCTTCAAAAAGTAGTTTGGGAATAGAATCTACCCCTCTTCAGAAAGATGCTGTCTCTGCTGCAAATAAGGAAGAAAATGTAGATTTTAATAGGCCATCGTCAGTTTCTAAGTGGGCAGAGCTAGGGTTTATCACTGCAGTGGATCAGGCTGAGAAGTTATCTCAAAATATCCGAGAGACCGATGGTTTGAAATGCCTTATGCTCTATTTTTGTTCTAGCTGTTCCCGTTAGGATTGTTAAGTTTGCAGCTTACAATTTATTTATGAAATTATTTGCAGGTGCCACTAAGATGCCTGATGCTATGGAAATTATATTCCAAAAGGCAATAGCCCTCGGGAAAAGTGGTGCTGTAAGAAACCTTCACTGTTACTATTATTTTTACCATTATTAATTTAGGACTTCATCTATTTAGTTCTTAAACCTTTAAAAGTTTCGATTATGTTTCTAAACATTGAGATAGGATTGTTTGAAGTTATTAATACCATTGACTAAATAATGATGACATGTTTACTGTAGACAAACATGAGTTGAACATGTTATATTTTATTTAGCAATTTAAGTTGCTCACTTTTCTACCATGTTGTGCTAAAGGAGCCAATACTTATCTAATTGACAAGCGTCGTTATTACTTAGTCGATAGTGTTAGTAGTAAGATTAACATAGAATTACAATTTAAATTTTAAAGATGAAATAGACAATATCACAGTTGATGGACTGGCATTATGATTTGATCATATTTTTACTCATTTTCTCCTTAAAAACTCTTCATTTTTTGAACATTCTCAAATATGATTTTACCAGGTAGATGAATACATGGAAAACAAGGACAAAGCAGCGGCTTCATACTCCAAAGCCATTCTTCTGTTTTCATTCGTTCTGGGAGAAGCTGAATCCCTTAAGCTTAACCCTCCATTTTCGCTAACTTTGGTCAATAAGCAACGAATTCAAAATTATATTTATAACTTGCAGACTCAGACTAACTTGCTAACGTCGCAGCCATTACAAAAGCAATCGCAAGGCGCTCCCTCGACAAGTAAATGAAAGGGAAGGCCTTAACTGCAGACTGTACAGCTCTACATATTTACTTCTCTGACTCCCCCTTCTGTTGGGTTTGGAACTGTTGGCTGATGCTCCTAATCAGCTTTTGGTAATTATGTCAATATATTTTCTTTTCATTTCTCTTTTTTGAGGTTCTCTGTGCCCCTTTCTTTAGGAGGTTAGGTGCCCAAACATGAGAGTATATATTTATACAAAAAAGACAGAAAAAAGCACAAAGTAGGAATGAGGGATTTGAATTCAGGAGGGTTACTTTAAATGGATAGTCAATTGAACTATCATGAACTTTGTTGCTTTTTTTGGGTGGAGTTTTGTGAATAATATATAGTCATTTTTTTTAATCTCAAGGATTGTAAATATTGAATCAAAATTTGTATATATGTTTAATTCTGCCAGTGATTCTTTAATGATCATTATGTTACTGTTTTGAGATAAATGTGGTTCCTACAGTAATTGCACCAGAGATGTTGTGAGACAGAATATATCCTACTTTTTCTTTTTTTTTTTTATAATAGAGAATATATCCTACTTTTTCTATTATAATAATAATAATGATAGTGAAATAGTGAATTCAATTAATTTGATTTTAAAAATTGCTATTTCCTTGGGATAATTTGTTCTTACTAAGGTGCTAAACTCATAGGTAGATTAAATTCAAGCATGTAGCTAAAAAATCTTTGCAAATTATCCCATGATGCTCATGGGTGTGAATGACCTATTACAATATGCAATCTATTTGCTAGGTTGGGAACTCATTTGACATTCTTTTGAAGATATTCCTGGCTTGTTTGAAATGATTTTCTAAGCATGAATGACTTTAAATGTTTAGAAAAAATATTTTTAAGTGTAAAAGAAGAAAGTATTTAGAAAATCATTTCAAGCCTGATTTTTTTTTATTAATATTATAATTTGAAACTTATTAGGGTTTGAGTGTTATGAAATAGAAACAATAAAAACAATAACAATAAGAACAAAGGAGAGCAATTAGAGAGCAAAGAGGAGAGGAGAAGAAGGTAGAGAGCAAAGTAATTCTCAATTGAGGTGTATTTTTCAAGGTGGATACAACCACTATTTATAGGATTTACATGAGTGTAGATTACAAGATCTACCCAATTCAAAATGTGTAACTCATGAAAGGGTTAATGAGATGGATTAATTGAGAAATGTAACCTATGAGGGTTATGGGCATCTAATAAGAATATTCTATTATTTATAATACTTCCCCTTTAAATGTCTATTGTATATTAGAATATATGCTTCGTTAAAACCTTATTAGGAAAAAATCCAATGGGAAAAAATTTCAATGAAGAAAAAAGAGTACATTATTCATATACTTTAACATCTCTGTCTCGTTAAAAACCTTGTTGGGAAAACCCAATGGAAAAAAAACCATAGTCAAGGGAAAAAGATGTAGTACAACTCCCCTTAATGGAAATATCACTTGAGATCTCTAAGTCGTCACATCCCAAATGTCGTGCACCAACTTCTCAAATGTTGTGGTTGGTAATACCTTCTTAAATAAGTCCGCCAAGTTGTCCTTCAAAGAAATTTGTCGAACAATAATGTCACCATTTTCTATCGTGAGTGTAAAAGAGCTTTGGTGAGATGTGTTTTGTTCTATTCCCTTTAATGTATCATCCTTTTATTTGGGTTATACATGATGTATTGTCTTCGTATAATATTGTTGGAAGATTTTTGTTAGAAGACAAGTCACATGTTTCCCGAATGTGTTGAGTCAATGATCTCAACCATACACATTCTTGACTGGCCTCATGAATTGCAAAGATTTCTAGATGATTTGTGGATGTGGTCATAATGGTCTGTTTTATAGACCGCCATGATATAACAGTTCCTCCACATGTAAACAAGTAACATGTTTGAGACCTGGCTTTGTGTGGGTCAGATAAATATCCCGCATGTGCATAACCAATCAAATCAAAATTCGATTTGTTTGAATAAAACAAACTCATATCAATCGTTCCTCGAAGGTAACGAAGTATATGCTTAACTTCGTTCCAATATCTTTTTGTTGGAGAAGAATTGTATCTAGTTAATAAATTTACTGAAAAATGCTATATATGGTCTTGTGTTATTAACAATATACATTAGTGCACCTATTGCACTAAGATATGGTATTTCAGGACCAAGTAGTTCTTCATTATCTTCTTGAGGTCGAAAGATATATCTCTTCATATATAGTGATCAAATTACCATTGGAATGTTCAATGGATATGCTTTGTCCATATAAAACCTTTTTAAAATCTTTCCTGTATACATCGATTGATGAACAAAAATTTCATCGGCTAGATGTTCAATTTGCAAGCCAAGACAAAATATTGTTTTACCAAGATCTTTTATCTCAAATTCTTTTTTGAGATATTCTATCGCATATGAAAGTTCTTCATGAGTTCCAATTATGTTTAAATCATCAACGTATACAGCTATGGTAGCAAATCCTGATTGTGATTTCTTAATGAAAACACATAGACAAATTTGATTATTTTGATATCCTTCTTTCATTAAATATTCACTTAGACGATTGTACCATATTCGTTCTGATTGTTTTAATCCATATAGTGATCTCTGTAATTTGATCGAATATAATTCTTGAGAATTTGATTTATATGATTCGGGTGTTGGGATTGGTGCCCTAAAACTCATAGATAGTGAATGTTAAACGAATTATATACTTGTTCGATAAAGTAGTTATCGATGTTCATTCAGTAAAGTCGTTACTAAATAAGTAAATTGCACGTTAGATAACCCAAATCCAATAAACTAAGATTTCTGGCTATAAAATGATCACTTGAGCTTTATGTAGAGTCATAAAAGTGGACCATACTCGAATAATAGCCAAAACGGTCTATAGTATAGGGATAAGGCTGGGTACCTTATCCTGGGGACACTATGAGACGCGACCCACTTTGTAGTTAGTACAAACAATGTGATCCTAAATCGTCCATGTGGAGACATGCGAGTGGGGGCATCCTATTCAATGAGTTTGCATAAAACCAGGACTAAGAAATAAGTCACTCTCAGTTTGTAACACCGTTTACTATTGAGACTGACTATTTCATGCGATGACCTAGGTAAACTCGATCTTAATCCTGAGCTAACTATAAACTCCTGTTTATTCGAGATTATCCTTTGATTTGCATGGGTGAGAGTGGCTCATCATCGCCGACTCAATAAGTCTACCACTTTGGGGATAAGACCGAGTAGATAGTTGGGGACATAGTCCTGTAAGATGGAATTCACTCATACCCGAATTAGGGATAGTAGAGAGGTTGTTGCCTTAAGTGCTAACTCCGGGACTTGAACAAAGGGATTCCACCCTCTCATTGGCCCGAGAAGGACTCGGTTTGTTGGTGAGACCACAAACCAATTGTTCATTAGAGGATCAGTGGGACTTAAGGAACAAAAGGTAGCTTCAGGGGTAAAATGGACTTTTGACGTAGCTGTAGTTACAAACAACTTGTGAATGATCGACTTACTAATCATGGTTATATCAGGTGGACAAAAATATATCTACAGTGAGGGGAGTGCAACTACAGGGCTATAGTGGAGTGTCCCAGTAGTTAACGAATGTTGGTTAACTAGGTTAAAAGAGTTTGGTCAATTAATCTCGGATCTTTGGAGCCCATGATCTGTAAGTCCATTAGGTCCCCCTACTAGCTCATATGGATTATACCTTAGAACATAGTGATAGGAAAGTCTGAATCGTTCAAATTTGGTTTAGGGAATTATTGTCGACTATATACGATATTATCGACAAAATAGTTTAATTATGAATTAAACTATTAATTGAGAGAGTAAAATATTTAAATATGATTTAAATACAATTCACGTGAATAGGAATTCATGTTTGGTGCAAAGTTTTAATCTAATATTTGATATTAAATTAATATTACATAATTGATTAAATTGTTTAATTAATTATGGTTTTAATTTAAGAATGATTATGAATTATTTTTAAAATTGAGATAAAGAATTCAATCTTGGATTTTATGAAATTCAAGATTAGTGGATTAAATTAGGTGAAATGAATTAATTTTATTAATGTCATATAATTAATCGAAAATGTTCAATTAATTGATAATTTAAAAAGCAATTGGGAATTGCCTTTTAAATTAAATCCAAGAATGAAATTCACTCTTGCATATGGATGGAGATAGTGCAATTACACATCAAGATCCATTCTTGCATGGATGGAGATAGTGGAATAACACATAACACATGCAAGTTTGCATGTGATCTCCATTAAACACCTAGAATCCACTAATGCAATTCTCATCTCCATGTGTCTTACATTGGTGAATCTAAGATGCATGAAAATCCTCTATAAGTTGGGGATTACAAGATGGAGAAGAGATGAATTTTTGAAGTAATGTTATGGTACTGAAATTTACTCTGAATCTCACTCTCTCAATACTCTCTAAAAGCTTAAAGTGCTCAAGCATGTCCCTTCCAATCCCTATCACCATAGACTCCCACAAGTCGTTCTAAGGTCGGAGGATAGCGGGGAAGAAACTAGAGGTCGTCCACACACCATTTGTGTTCAAAGAAACCTCACGAAGTTGCTGAATCGATCTCCAAAAGGTTGGTACAAATTCTGCTCTCTGTTTACGATTTTTGGACAACATGCTTTTTGTTTTCTAAAATTAATGTAGTTAAGTGCCTCAAATCCTAAAATTGCTTCTGCATGTGTTATATGAACACCTTCATCAGGTATCTTAAATCCTAAAACATCTTTTGCCGCTCCAAAACCGGAGAAAGACCAACTCGAACCGACCCGAACCGCTTTGAACCAACTGCCAAAACCACGAATCGGACCAAAATTGAGTCAAGCCAGACCAAAACATCCCCAACCAAACTAAACCAGCATGAACCAGACCACTTGAACACATTCTCAGTAGGGATCTCGCTCCCGTGCGCGCTCTGCTGGAATTCGCGGCAGCATCTCAACGGTGATGCGTCTGGAAACAATTTCTGGGCAGATATGTGACTTGTTCATCCGTTTTGGCCAAATTGGTCTCAATCTTCATCGCAAACAACCCTAAAACTAGACACGGACTTACAAGAGACTCGATTTACATGACAATTTGCCCAAAACGTAGGGGCCTTTACAATTGATCAAATCAAAGAACGTAAATCGATGGCCAAATTAAACCACAAACAATCATTCGCAAACCATATTCCAGAATGCAATTCAACCCACCAACCCAGTGCAAATTTCAAAATTCTAAAACAATTAAGCGAGTTGCTCTGATACCAATTGTAGGGTTTAAATCCCTAACGCAACGGAAGCAATCAGGAACATTCACACAATTAATTTTAGAATTTCAAAATACCAGTACACTGGCAAAATAGAGCAAACACAATAAACTGAAATTCTACTCTAAGGCCCTAAATTTATTAAGCATGTTGAATTTAGTTTGGTGAATTAATCTATGGAGAAGAGAAACCCATTACTCACTCTCATTGTAGATTCTGATCAATTCACCAACTCCTTTTGGGAAATCACGAACTCTACTGTAATTCAGGTACTGCAGGGGCACCACCACTTAGGACTTCATTAGTATTCTCGGGGTAGTAAAGGTATCAGTTGTGGGATTGATCTTCTTGACTTAGGGAAAAAGAAATCACAAGAATTGTTTGATCTTCTATTGAGAGAATTTTTAGAGAGCGTAATTCTTCTGGAGAGTAATCTAAGAGATATCAAAAATCAGAATTGATATTTTGTGTTAACTGATAGCGAGCAGAAATGTCTCTATTTTAGTCCCAATTTATTAGGCTTTTCTGTGCTTTAATCGTGTTTTTAATGAAAATATTTAATGTATTCTGTTATTTGGTCCTTAGGAGCAAATTCGGTGATTTTGGGAGAAAAAGTGCCGAAAATGAAGCAAATGAAGCCAAAATCTAAGCTTGGATCAAAAGGGAATCCAATGAGGCCAATCATGATGGAAAAAGCCCAAAAAGAAGTGAAGAGAAGGCCCAAAAAGTAGCCCAAATCGAAGCTGGAAATTATGTAGATTGGGTCAGCGTCGAGACATTGGGCAAAACAGCGTCGCGACGCTACCCATTTCTTGGGCAACAAGATGAGTGCATAGCAGCGTCACGACGCTGTGCAATGTAGCGTCACGACGCTACCTCCAATCCGGGCCTATAAAAGGCACCTCTGGGTTCCTCATTTTAGCATCAATCACTCCATTCTTTCCTTAGGAGGCTCAAGGAGTAGTCGGCGGGGCTCCGAGCGTCAGCGAAGGGGTTTTTCGACGGTCAATTCCTTTCCTTTTATGCTCTTAATTATGCTTTCTATTGTAAATGTTGTGGATATTTTAGCTAAGTGTAGCTAAACCCTAATTTGGGGTCTTGAAATGAAATTATAGTTTAAATGTTGTTATAATTTCTTGTCTCTTGCCCTTGTCCTAATTATTTGTATGGATGTGCTTAATGCTTTATTCAATCTGGCCAATTGTGTAAAGATCTGATTCTTAATGGAAACTCGACAGAGAGAAATTAGGATAGATCGTAATCCATGCAACTAGTTTAATTGCATGTCGTGACAACGAGATTAGTTGATTAAACTTAGATTCCTAAAATGAATCATAGCATAATAATTAATGATTTTTAATGGCGCTAAGGACACTTAAGTTGTTAAAATGAATTAATTACAATTAGTGGAAACCGACAGGAGAACCTATTGTTGGGTTTTATGCCCTAAAACTCGTAGATAGTGAATGTAACCGTTGACCGGATATTAATGAAATAATATTGATATATTTTCCATTAATTGTTATTAGTTATTTTATATTTGTCTTTGCCTAATAATAACCCTAATCCAATAAACTAGACATCCAAGGTTGTAATATGAGTCTTGAACTATATGTAGCGACATATGGGGTCATTGTTCAAGAAACAGCCTAAAGGGTCTATAGTATAGGGATAAGACTGGGTGCCTTATCCTGGTGACACTATTGATACAACCCACTTTGTATTTGATACAAACGCTGCGATCCAACGCGTTCGTGTAGGAGACATGCGAGTGGGGGTATCCTATGCAATGAGTTTGCATAAGACCGGACCGCGAAATAGTAACCACTGGTTATAACACCGTTAACTAGTTGGTTTTCTATTTCACTAGGACGACCTAGACAACTTAGTCTTAATCCTGAGTTGATTATGGACTCCTGCTCATGAGAGATTGTCCTTTGATTTGTATGGGTGAGAGTGGCCAATACGCCGACTCAATAAGCCTACCACTTTGGGGACAATACCGAATGGGGAGCTGGGAACATAATCGTACAAGATGAAATTCACTCCTTCCCGACTTTAGGGTAGCAGATGAGTGTTCCCTTAAGTGGTTACTCCGAGTCTTGAACAAAGGGCCCTACCCTCTCAATGGCACGAGAGGGTTTTCTGTTTGATGGTTGGACCACAAACAGGTTGATCATTAGAGGAGAATTGGTACTTAAGGAAATAGAGGTAACCTAGGGGTAAAACGGTAATTTGACCCAATTGGTGTTACGGACACTCGTGAAGGACTAACTAGTCGATATTGGTCTATATCCGTGGACACAGAAAATATGTCTGCAGTGAGAAGAGTGCAACTGTGAGTCTATAGTGGAATGAACACACAGTTAACGAATATTGATTAATGTGGTTAATGAGTTTGACCAATTAATCTCACATCGTTGGAGCTTCTGATCTGCAGGTCCATTAGGTCCCACTGGTAGCTCATAAAGTAATTTGAGGCAACTAAGTAATAAATGTAAATTGAAAATGTTCAATTTACTAAGGGAAACAAATATAATATATATTGATATATTATTATGAGAAAATTTAATATTTGAAGAAATTCAAATATAAATTTATGGAATTTTGAAAGAGTTCAAATAATGAATTAATTAATTTAAGGCCTAAAATGTGTTTGGGAAAATTAATTAATTCTAGGCGGAAATTAAATATGTGATATTTAATTGGTGGTTAATTAATTAAAGAATTCATTAACTGGGAATTAATCAATTATGGAAATAATTAATCACTTAAGGAAGTGATTAATCATTTATGGAAATGATCTAATCATTTATGGAAGTAATTAGTCATTTGTGGAAAAGATTAATCAATTGTGGAATTGATTGACCATGATTGATTAATTAAGGAATAAGATTGAATCAATTTTGGAAAAGATTGATTTAATGGAATATTTTATTCTGAAGGTGTACATATTACACATGCGGAAGCAATTGAAGATCGAAAGCACTTAAGACATTCAATTTTACTCCTAAAGCATGCATGTTCTAGAAAAGACAGAATAGAGAGTTTAGAAAACACCAACCTTTGTAGCTCACTTATGTTGAACTCCTTGTGGTGTTTGCCTCTCCTATGCTCTTTGGACAACCTCTAGAGTCTTCCCTACTATACTCCGGGCCAAGAACGACTTGTGGGAGTCTATATAAGATAGGGAATGGGAAGGGAATGCTTGAAGCATCAAACAATGGAGCAGCATAACATTAAGGAAATGACTCTCTCTTATGTTTGAATATGATTCAAACTCCTTTTAAAGACATTCTCCATGCAAAGCCAAGCCTCAAGACACAAGACACATGGTGTATTTGCAAGCTCAAGTGGATTCTAGGTGTACATTACACAAGACATGCAACAATGCATGAGTGAGTTGTCTTTCCACTTTGAATGATCATGCATTAAGTGGATTTCCAACTAAATCCACTAAATTCAAATTGAAATCAAATTTCAAGCTTGCAAATTACCCCCAATTTCAATTCTAAATTGAAATTGATTGCTTGGTAATTAATTTGAAAATTTTCAAATTAATTTTGATATGATTAATCTAATTAATCTTTGTTATCTTGTGCAATTCCATATATATGATTCCTAATACACATATATAGTATTCAAAACACTTTTAAATACTTCATCTCTCATTTTCTAATTTAATTCATAATTAAATTATTGTGTCAAACACAATTTACGATAATACCCTTTTTCTCGATTTTGAACTATTCAAAGCTTCCTATCTTTTGTTCTAGGCTTAATTCCGATATGAGCTAGTAGGGGGACCTAATCGACCTATAGATCATGGGCTCCAACGATTCGAGGCTAACCGACTAATCTCATTGTCCAAGCTAGCCAACATTCGTTAACTATCGGGACACTCCACTATAGCCCGATAGTTGCACTCCCCTCACTATAGATATATTTCCGTCCACTTGATTTAACCATGATTAGTAAGTCGATCCTTCACAGGTTGTTCGTAGCTATAGCTAGGTCAATAAGCCGTTTTACCCCTATAGTACTTCTAGTTCCTTAAGTCCCACTGATCCTCTAATGAACAATTGGTTTATGGTCCAACCAATAAACAGAGTCCCTCTCGGGCCAATGAGAGGGCGGGATCCCTTTGTTCAAGCCCCGGAGTCAGCACTTAAGGGAACAACCTCTCTACTATCCCTTATTCGGGTAGGAGTGAATTCCTTCTTGCACGACTGTCCCCAGCTATCTACCCGTTCCTATCCCTGAAATGGGAGGCTTATTGAGTCGGCGACACTGAGCCACTCTCACCTATGCAGATCTAAGGATAAGCCCGAATAAACAGGAGTTCATAGTTAGCTCAGGATTAAGATCGAGTTACCTAGGTCATCACATGAAATAGTCAGTCTCGTCAGTAAACGGTGTTATAAAGCGAGAGCGACTTATTTCTCGGTCCTGGTCTTATGCAAAATCATTGCATAGGACGCCCCCACTCGCATGTCTCTACATGGACGATTTAGGATCACATCGTCTATACCATCTATAAAGTGGGTCGCGTCTCATAGTGTCTCCAAAATAAAGTACCCAACCCTATTCCTATACTATAGACCGTTTTGGCTATTACTCAAGCTTGATCCACTTTTATGTCTCTACATAAAGCTCAAGTGTTCATCCTATAGCCATGGATCTTAGTTTATTGGATTTGGGTTATTATATGTGCAATTTACTTTATTCAGTAATGACTTTTACTAAATCAATCTTGATAACACCTTTATCGAATAAGTATATAATTCGTTTAACATTCACTATCTACGAGTTTTAGGGCACCAATCCCAACATATTCATGACCTCTCTTCTATAAATAGAACACTAGACCTAATTGGTCATGACACTTGACACTTTGCTCTTGCTCTTAGACTCTCAAGACAAGACCTAGAATTCTCTCTAGCCTTCCTCTTAGAGAAAGACTCCCACAAGTCTTTTGCCTCATAGACTCAGAGTCATACCGGTGTAACCTCTGTGGTTATTGTGTCAATCAAGAAGAAAATTCCAGCGATTAAGAGACGAGGAGGCTGCTGCGTTTTCGTTCGTTGGAGCGTCGTTGGCGAAGAACGGTCAAGTCTACAACGAAGGTATGTGACGGTTCTTCCCCTTTTCTTTAGAAAAGCATGAAAATAAATTTAGATTTATTTTTAAGCATGTTTAAACTGAATTTCCAGCAACTTTAAAGAGAGTTTAAAGTTTGTTTAAGTTTTCGTAACGATATTTTAATGTTAATTAATATACGGCGTAAGGTCCAATCGATGCGCTTCCGTTGCGTGGGGACTTTTATTCCCTTCAATCGGCATCAGAGCCATCGCTGTCCCTATTAATTAATTTTAAAAGATGCGATAGGCTCTAATAGGTGGGATTTATGCATAATGTATGTTCGGTTTGCGTTGAACTGTTTGGGTTAATTTTGTGGCCATAGATTTTATTTTTATGTGATTTTGATCATGTAAGGCCCGGTGTTTCGAGTATTTTATGTAAAATCGAGTCCTATGTAAGTCCGGGTCTAGAATAGGTTTTTATAAGATGAAAATCGAAGCAATTGCCGCTGAAATCGAGGCCAAAACCGAAGAAATCGTTGCTGTTTTGCCTAGATTCTGCCTCCAGATGCAATAGCCTCGGGATGCTACCTCAATAGCGTCTCGACGCTGTCTCGATATCGCAGGCGCCAGATATGGAAAACGCATAGCGTCGGGACGCTATCAACACAGCGTCTCGATGCTGTCGCGATGGAGGCGTGCATTAGGGTTTCAAAAGGCGCGGTTCAAGTGAAAGCCAGTCCAGTTTGGACCGGTTCGGCTGGGCTGGGACCTATTTGGTCCGGTTCAGCCAACTTTTGGCATGGTTCGTGATTTTGGAGGCCGGTTCGAGGTGGTTCAGGGTGGTTCGTGATGACTAGGCAAAATTCCAGAGCTGTACAAGGATTTTTAGGATAGAATTTAGCTAAATTAGTGTAATTTAATGCTTTATTTTATCCTAGGGGCCAAAATTAACCGGTTCAATTGCTATTTATATGCTTTATGGATGTCATATAGAATATTTAATCCCACCTTAGGTTATAAACATGCTCATGCATTTTTTATATATTATAAATTGTTATAATGTATGTTTAAATGCATGGAATTGTTTTCATATTTTTAATATAAGTGTATATTAATTATATGAAAAATTGGAAAGCATGAAGCATGTCATTACTTAAATTAAATATAAATAGTTATGTTTAATGTGATGAATGAAGCATGCTTGATTGATTTTCTTGATTGGCTTATAATTGTTATATTTAAAGAAAATCAAAATTGCATGAAGCATGAAACATCCATAGTTAATAATATAATTGTTATATTATTCATGCAATTAGTGTGGTTTAATTATTTAATTTGAATGAGATTGTTAAATGAATTAAACCCTAGATTCTTGATTATAGGATTAATCATTAAAATTTGAAATAGTTCTTTAATATTAATGATTAGAAACCGTCAATCTATAATCAAGATTTGCATGCAAACATAAGATCATAGGATAAATTGGATTAATTTTAAATTGTTTAAAATTAATTAGACCTAGATCGATTTCTAATAGGATTAGAATCTTTTCTTACTTAGAAATAAAAATAGTTTTAATTGACTAAGTAGGAAAAATATTGCTATGATTATAAGGGAACTCCACCGGTAATGTTCTGTCTAAGGCTGGGGGTATTTAAGTTGACGGTTTACGGAACACCTCCTACCTGGGAACTGACCTAGAATACCGGAGTTGAATTAATCATAGTTAAATGTTAGCATGCAATGTCACTAGGTTTATTAAAAGTGTTTAATGGACCTAGATCTTTAGAGTAAAGACCTTACATTACTGAGGTTATAAGGGAACTCTCTCGGTAAAGTTCTGTCTAAGGCTGGGGGTATTTAAGTTGACGGTTTACGGAACACCTCCTACCTGGGAACTGACCCAAACATAGAGTTGAATTAACCATAGTAATGTTGACTTGCAATGTTGGGTTTATTAAAAGAAGTTTAATTCACCCAAAAGATTCCAGTTGAATCATTTCCATAATTGTTATAATATGATCAGACTTAGATAGATTGACTTAGCCGAATACTATCTAAGTTAAACAACCTTATATTAATCTTAGGACATTTTCAGTGGGAGGAAAATTACAAAACGAGATTTAAATCAAGTTTTGCTCCTATGTCCCTATATTCACAACGTGAGATTCATGCTCGGCTTCGAGTCGCCTTAGGAGCGGTCTCCCTTCGGAAAGTGTTTGCATGAATCAATATCAAGGTGAATGGGAAAAATGTCTAGAGTAAGTGGGAGCGGGACACGTGTCAACGTATCCCTTGGTCTCCGCCCATAGTTCGCACCGTGAGAGTCCTATGATCCGCCTGCAGGTTGTCCTGGCGCAACCATCCATTCGGAGGGCCTGGTCATAGGATTCGGAACATCGTGAACTCCTGAAAAAGGATAGGAGCTCTTAGGCTAATCACCAACAGTTGTCTTTCCCTTCGGTAGCCTGTTGGTGCGTGCCTCTGAGATCTGAAAGTGGGAGGGTTACACTTACGAGGATGAGTTAAAAGTGTTAACAAATCCTTGACCGAACAACGGTGGTTAATGCCTATAGGAATATGAGTTATTCTGGAATTAGAATTAGCTGAGAGGTGTCTCATTTCAAAGGAGGAGTACCTGATCACCCTTCGGTGGCTGATATTCTAAACCTCTGAAACATCGTTGCAAAACTAAATCGATAGTTTTAGGGTTCTGTGATTGTCTGTTTTGCTAAATTGATTGGATTGTATGCAATTGTTTGCTTGTATGATGGGTTAAGGTAAAGATAACTAATACGGTCATTGTTTGTTTAAAATTCAGCAATGTCTTCCTCAATTGTCTCTCTGCTTAAAAATGAGAAATTAATCAGCGAAAATTATGCTACGTGGAAGTCGAACCTGAATACGATTCTTGTTGTCGATGATCTGCGGTTCGTCTTAACGGAGGATTGTCCTCCAGCCCCTGCTCGTAATGCATCCCAAGCAGTTAAGGATGCTTATGACCACTGGACAAAGGCCAATGATAAGACTCGTGTCTATATCCTAGCCAGCTTATCTGAAGTTTTGGCTAAAAGACATGAGGGCATGGTAACAGCGAGGGAGATTATGAACTCTCTCCAGGAGATGTTTGGACAATCGTCCTACCAACTCCACCATGACGCTCTCAAATACGTTTATAGCTGTCGCATGAAAGAGGGCACGTCTGTTCGGGAGCATGTCCTGGATATGATGGTCCAATTCAACGTGGCAGAGGCAAACGGGGCGGTCGTAGATGAGCGTAGTCAGGTTGCATTCATCTTAGAATCTCTTCCGAAGAGTTTTCTGCAGTTTCGAAGCAATGCAATGATGAATAAAATAACATTCAACCTGACTAGCCTCCTGAATGAGCTACAACTCTATCAGTCTCTTCTTAAGAACAAGGGACAGATAGAAGGAGAGGCAAACGTTGTTCACTCTAAAAGAAAGTTCGAGAAGGGTTCATCCTCCGGAACTAAATCTGTAGCCACTTCTTCAAAGAAAACTCAGAAGAAGAAAGGAAACGAGGGGAAAGCTCCCAGTACTGCTGCTAAAAGCAAGGGAAAAGCCAAAGCTATGGCAGACAAGGGCAAGTGTTTCCACTGCAATGTAGATGGACATTGGAAGAGAAACTGCCCAAAGTACCTTGCTGAGAAAAAGAAGGAAAAGGAAGGTAAATTTGATTTACTTGTTTTAGAAACATGCCTGGTAGAACATGATGAGTTTACCTGGATACTTGATTCATGAGCAACTAATCATGTTTGCTCTTCTTTTCAGGAAAATAGTTCCTTTCGGCAGTTGAACGATGAGGAAATGACACTCAAGGTCGGAACTGGAGAAGTCATTTCAGCTAAAGTAGTGGGAGCTGCGAAGTTATTTTTTAGAAATAGATTCTTACTTTTAGAAAGTTTGTTAATTGTTCCCAAGATTAAGAGGAACTTAATTTCTATTTCATGTTTGATTGAACAATCGTATACAGATACTTTTGATATGAATGAAGCGTTCATTTATAAAAATGGTGTACTTATTTGTTCAGCCAAATTGGAAAATAACTTGTATGTTTTAAGACCAACCGAAAACAAAGCACTTTTAAATCATGAATTATTTAAAACTGCTGAAACTCAAAGTAAAATCAAAAGATTTCTCCATCAAGTAACAATACTCATCTTTGGCATCTCAGACTTGGTCATATAAACATCGATAGGATCGGTCGTTTGGTAAAGAATGGACTTCTAAGCAAGTTAGAAGAAGATTCACTACCACCTTGTGAATCTTGTCTCGAGGGAAAAATGACCAAGAGACCCTTTACTGGAAAAGGTTACAGAGCCAAAGAACCCTTAGAGTTAATACATTCGGATCTATGTGGTCCAATGAATGTAAAAGCTCGAGGAGGGTACGAATATTTCATCTCATTTATAGATGATTATTCAAGATATGATTACTTGTACCTAATGGGACATAAGTCTGAAGCCCTTGAAAAGTTTAAGGAGTTTAAGGCTGAAGTTGAAAACCTATTAGGTAAATCTATTAAAGTACTTCGATCTGATCGAGGAGGGGAATATATGGATCAAAGATTCCAGGATTATATGATAGAACATGGAATCCAATCTCAACTCTCAGCCCCTGGTACACCTCAGCAGAATGGTGTGTCAGAAAGGAGAAATAGAACCTTATTAGACATGGTTCGATCAATGATGAGCTATGCTCAATTGCCTAGCTCGTTTTGGGGGTATGCAGTAGAGACTGCAGTATACATCTTGAACAATGTTCCCTCGAAAAGTGTTTCTGAAACACCTTTCGAATTATGGAAGGGGCGTAAACCTAGTTTGCATCACTTTCGCATCTGGGGTTGTCCAGCACACGTGCTTGTGACAAATCCTAAGAAACTGGAACCTCGTTCAAAACTCTGCCAATTTGTTGGTTACCCTAAAGAAACGAGAGGTGGTTATTTCTACGACCCACAAGAAAATAAGGTGATTGTATCGACAAACGCCACTTTCTTAGAGGAAGACCACATGAGAGATCATAAACCACGCAACAAAATAATATTAGGAGAAGCTACTGAAGAATCATTAAGAGTTGTTGATGAAGTTGAACCTTCAACAAGGGTTGATGAAGGAACTAGTTCTTCAGATCCATCCCTTCCATCTCAAACTTTGGGAATGCCACGACGCAGTGGGAGGGTTGTATTACAACCGGACCGCTACTTGGGTTTAACTGAAACTCAGGTTGTCATACCTAATGATGACATTGAGGATCCATTGTCCTATCGACAGGCAATGAATGACGAAGATAAGGATGAATGGGTCAAAACCATGAACCTGGAAATGGAGTCAATGTACTCCAATCCTGTATGGGAACTTACAGATCTACCTAATGGGGTAAAACCCATAGGGTGCAAATGGATCTATAAGAGAAAAAGAGATGCAGCTGGAAAGGTACAGACCTTCAAAGCTAGACTAGTGGCAAAGGGTTATTGTTGGTGTACGATTATCCGCAAGCGCACGGGTCGTGACAAGTAATATAAAACGGAAAGTATTCCGAGTATCGAATCCTTAGGGAGGCGAAGCGAAACTTAAGAAAATAATTAAAATTCTCTTGAGCACTGAAAATACTTAGGTGAAATAATATTTAGGGACCATGTTCATGGTATAAAAGGATTTAAATTCAAAATGACTTAATGAAAACAAATTGATCAATCAGAAATAAAATGTGGAGAAAGAGTTTTCTTTAAGCGGGAAGAGGGGTCTTGAAAATCAATGATTAGCTAAATAATTGCTATAATTATCCTATCTCATTGCCCAACTAATTATAATCCTAGAATCTCCGTTAATCACATAGGATCTCCTGTCGGTTTCCCCTAATTGTAATTAATTCATTTTAACAACCTAAGTGTCCTTAGCGCCATTAAAAATCATTAATTATTACGCTCTGATTCATTTTAGGAATCTAAGTTTAATCAACTAATCCCGGTGTCACAACGGGCAATTAAACTAGTTGTATGGATTATGACCTATCCTAATTTCTCTCCGTCGAGTTTCCATTAAGAATCGAATCATTACACAATTGGCCAGATTGAGTAAGGCATTAAGCACATCCATACAAATAATTAGGACATGGACAAGAGACAAGAAATTATAACAATACTTCAACTATCATTTCATTTCAAGACCCCAAATTGGGGTTTAGCTACACATAATATCCACAATAATTACAAGGAAAAGCATATTAAAGAGTATAAAAGAAAAGGAATTGTCCGTCGAAAAACCCCTTGCTGACGCTTGGAGCCCCCGCTGACTACTCCTCGAGCTTCTAAGATTGCTCCCCAAAATTCCCAAAAATTTCCCACTAGAAGAATCCTCTCAAAAGGCTTAAAAGCCTTGAGAGGGGCTCCAAGAAAGGAGCCTAAGAGAGGAAAGAAAGAATGAATTGGTTGATGGGTTGATTGATGAGAAATGAGGCACCCAAGGGCGCCTATTTATAGGCCTGGAATAGGGGTAGCGTCGCGACGCTGCTGCGCACGCGGCTTGGGCAACAAGAAAGGGCAGCGTCGCGACGCTGCCTTGCTAAGCGTCTCGACGCTGTCCAGATTTTCCAGAAAAATCAGCTTCCTTTTGGGCTGATTTTTGGGCCTTGTTCTTCATTTCTCTTGGTCTTTTCTTCATAGATGTCTTCTTTGGGCCTCCAATTGCATTAAGCTAGGATTTGGGCTATAATTACTTCAATTTTGGCTCTTTTTCTCCCAAAATCACCAACTTAGCTCCTAAGGACCAAATAACAAAATTCATTAAATATATTCATTAAAAACACGATTAAAGCACCAAAAAGCTTAATAAATTGAGACTAAAATAGCGACATTTCTGCTCGCTATCACACCCCCAAACTTAAGCTTTTGCTAGTCCCGAGCAAAATAAATTCTAAAGATGCATGAAATAGAATCGCTCAACCCTCAATGATTTTGGAATTCTTAGGATCGAATGGAAAACATGCAAGTGGAATAAGCAAGCACCGCATACTCTTGAAGAAATCTTAAACTAGTTTGAACTTAAGATTAATGAATAGCATGCTCAAGACTTATCTATTGATTCTTTTACTAACCTAGATTAGTCTTATGGCTTTCTCCATTTGTTTTCCCCCTACACTGGCTAAGAGCCCCTAATACTTCGGAGTCCTTCTATCATGCAAAAAAAAAGTAACTAGGGTGCCTGTCATTTTTTTCTTTTTTTTTTTTTCATGGGGGAGCAGAATTCTCACATGATTTTTCTTTTTCTCTTCTTTTTCTTTTCTTTTTCTTTTGCTCCTCCCCCAAACTTGCATTTTGATATCTAATGGTACTAGCTTTCACACTACGGTGCAGGGACCCTTAACCCGAATTTTATTCTCTGGTTGGCCTAACTGATCACACCGCAGGCAACTCTTTTTACCCCTAGGCTTTTTTTTTTCTTTTGAGCAAGCAAAAATTCTTTTTCAACAGATTTTCTTTTTCTCACATTTTCTTTTGTTGCTTTTGCTTTTCTCTCAGCAGGCATAGCATTTTTTCCTACCTAGTTCTTTAGAGCAATCAAGCATGAACTTCCTAATATTAGAAACTAAGCCTATCAGGGTGACAACAACTTTGAAAACCATAATAAGAATCTAGATTTTCAAAGACGTCATTAGATAAGACTATTGCATGCTTTAGACATCAAAACTAAGTATCAAAAAATTTTAAAATTTCACAATTTCTGTCGTGCTCCCAGATTCCACAACATATAAACCATTTTCTCCCAAAATTTCAAAAATCACATCCTTGGCTATCATGGCTATCTATTCATGCATCCAACAGAATTTAAATATGCTCAACACAGCGGAAGCCTCCCCCCCAAACTTAAACTAAACATTGTCCCTAATGTTTTAAAACAGACAAGCATAAAGAGAGATACTGAGACTTCCCTGAGCTAGGAGCGCTTCATCCTTTTCCTTTGGATCCATGAAAAATGGGAAATGCGGAATTTTGGGATTTGCTAAGGTGATCCTGCAAAACAAAATTGGATCACGGAGCAAAGAAAATTATTTACCGCAAAAACAACTAACTACTTTAATCCTTGGGTTGCCTCCCAAGCAGCGCTTTCTTTAACGTCTTTAGCTAGACTAGGCTCGGCACGCTTACGGAGGCTCAAAATAAAAATTTTCATCATCCTCCGGGCCCTGCAAGAAATCACGCACCGAATTGCATACTACAAACAGGGGAGAAAAAAAACTTTCCCCTGGCCCATCTTCACTAAAGAGATTCTCATAATAACATTTTAGAAAATAATCAGCCGCATCAAATCTCTTTTCTAAATCTCTATTTTCAAAATAGTTGTTAACAGAGTCATCAAGCGTTATAATATCTACTGGTCTAGGATCTAGAGGTGGCCTGTCAATCATTCCAGTCCATTCATCAGAAAAAATATCTACATGCTCAGCAGATCCTTCAGACTCAGAATTAAAAAATGATTCAACTAAGCTATCACATGACTCATCATCAGAAGAATTAAAGAATTCAAGAATTTCAGGATCAGATTCTATACTATGCACAGATTCAAGTTCTTCTAGGTCAGATTCTATGCTATACACATCATCAGGACATGAAAAGAAAGTATTCACATTGTCAGGATTCATGCATTCAGGAATGTCAAGATCAGACTCAATAGATTCACTGTAATCATGGTCAGACTCAAAATTATCTATCGAGCAATCTTTTTTATGCTTTTTATTTTCATGCTCAATGTCAGGCAATTCAATATAATCATCAAAATTATTCATTTCAGGCAATTCCAATTCATTTTCAAAGGAAGGTAAATCATCAACTGCGGATCTTTCATTATCACAAGCAGGCAAGTCTAATTCATTTTCAAAGTCAGGCAGATCCAAATCATTTTCAAACAGAGGATTATCCATATATGCATCATGATCAAAATCCATATTATCAACAAGCATTTCTCCTAAGCCTAGGCCAAGATTATAGTCTACCTCTTCATCGTCATCAGTCAAGTATTCAGGCCCAACAGAAAAACATGTATGCAAACTACAAACAGATTCATCTTGGCCAAAAATACTAAACACGACTTTTTCATCATCAATGTTCAAGGTAAGCTTACCTGTATGCACGCTAATCTCAGCCTTACCAGTGGCTAGGAAAGGTCTGCCTAAGATAATTGGCACTTCTTTGTCCTCCTTCATGTCCAGTACCACGAAATCTACAGGGAAGATGAATTTGTTGACTTTCACCAACACGTCCTCCACCACACCCATCGGGTGGGTAATCGATCTATCAGCAAGCTGGAGAGTGACGTCAGTGTCTGTCATACCTGATAAACCAATCTTCCTGTATACAAAGTAGGGCATCAAATTTATACTTGCTCCTAAATCACATAAGGCCCTATCGAAGGATACTTCTCCTATGGTACAGGGAACAGTAAAACTCCCTGGATCTTTTTGCTTAGAGGGTATCCTACCAGAAATAATGGTACTGCTACTCTCAGATAAATTAAAAACTTCTTTTTTCAGACTTTTCTTTTTAGAAAGCATTTCCTTCATGAATTTTCCATAATTTGGCATATTATACAAAGCTTCTACTAATGGAATATTCACAGACAACTTTTTAAACATTTCTAAAAATTTTTGAAATTGTTCATCTAATTTGACATTTTTAAATCTTTGAGGAAAAGGTAACTCCCTGAAATCAAAGGTTGGACATTCGCCCCTCCGCTTAGGTGGGCTAATATGCGAACCTCTGTCATGGTGGTTGCATGGAACCACTTCTTCCTCACTCATCTTCTTATTGTCATTCTGCCTCTCTTCTTCTTTTCTACCTGCACAGCTGTTAGAAAAATCACATTTTAATTCAATAGAGTTGGGAGGATGTTGGAACCTTTCAGAGGAGGCTTTTTGTGCCTCAGCCCCTTCATGTTCATCCCTTCTCTTTTCTTCTTCCTTTTTCTTCTCTATACTGTCCTCCAGTCTTCTGCCACTTCTCAGAACCACCATCTTACACTGCTCTTTCGGGTTAGGCTCAGTATCGCTTGGAAATTTTCCCTTTTGAAGGGCATTTACTGCTAAAGCAATCTGACCTATCTGCACTTCCATATTCTTTAGAGCTGCGTCGTGGTTGTTTACTGATGTCTGGAGATTTACATTCAGTATTCTTTGTTCCTTGATGAATAAAGCCACCATCTCCTCCAGATTATTTTTCTTTTCAGGAGTACTTGTTGATGCAAAACCTGGGGGTGGCTGCAAAACATTCTTCGTATTCGCATATGAGAAGTTCTCGTGATTGCGCAGACTGGGGTGGTAGAAGTTTGGTACTCCTTGAGTATATGATCTATTTCCTATGTATTGAACTTCTTCCACATCTTGACCTTCCTTCTTTGAATGACCTTCAGCTAAGGTGGAAATGGACTTAACCACCTCAGATGACGTCAATTTGTTTAGTGCATTGGTCAGAGATGCCAGTTGCGCTTTCAGTGAACTTGACTCATCCAATTCATATAATCCAGCCTTTTTTGTAACTATTCCTCTCTCCGTCGGCCATTGATAACTTGTTGCCGCCATTTCCTCAAGCAGGTCTTTGGCTTCTGTCACTGTTTTTGAAAGAAAACTCCCTCCTGCTGATGTGTCAAAGACTGTCTTTGTGGAGGGGTTTAATCCATTATAAAATAACTGTACCTGAAGCCAATCAGGATATCCGTGCTGGGGGCATCGCCTAAGCATTTCCTTATATCTTTCCCATGCTTCGTATAACTGCTCCTCGTCAAGCTGTCTGAATGTTCCAATTTCAGTCCGGAGCTTGGTAGTCTTAGTTGGTGGAAAAAATTTTGTCAGAAAAGCCTGGGCAAGCTCGTCCCAAGTACTGATGCTGGCTGTCTCGACTGATTCGAGCCAATCTTTTGCTTTATCCTATAGGGAAAATGGAAACAGCCACAATCTGATTGCGTCAGTCGGAACTCCGTTCATCTTTACCGTCCCACATATTTCTAGGAATGATCGCAGATGAGAGTGGGGGTCCTCGGAAGGATGTCCCTTGAACGAGTTATCGCGTGCCATCTGAATCAACCTTGTTTTTAGCTCAAAATTTGTAGCTTGGATAGGGGCATAGATAATTCCAGAATTCTCGGTGGGAAGAACTGGCTGCAGAAAATCTCTAATTGCCTTGGGAGCTTCTTCTTGGTGGGCCATCGCTTCTGCTAATCTTTTTTCTCTTCTAATGGATTTAAGAGTCCTGTTAATCTCAAGATCTAGCGGAAACAGATCAACCACCTTGTTTCTTCGCATACAATGCTCCCAGATGACAAAAAGAACCAAACAAAAATGAAAATAAAAATAATATTCACAAAATGATGAAAGAAAAAAAAAATATTTACACCTAAATTACCATTTATCCTTTTCTTTTCGATGCCAAGAAAAATTAATTTTTGCTTAAAAATCAAGCCTCCCCGGCAACGGCGCCAAAAACTTGTTGGTGTACGATTATCCGCAAGCGCACGGGTCGTGACAAGTAATATAAAACGGAAAGTATTCCGAGTATCGAATCCTTAGGGAGGCGAAGCGAAACTTAAGCAAATAATTAAAATTCTCTTGAGCACTGAAAATACTTAGGTGAAATAATATTTAGGGACCATGTTCATGGTATAAAAGGATTTAAATTCAAAATGACTTAATGAAAACAAATTGATCAATCAGAAATAAAATGTGGAGAAAGAGTTTTCTTTAAGCGGGAAGAGGGGTCTTGAAAATCAATGATTAGCTAAATAATTGCTATAATTATCCTATCTCATTGCCCAACTAATTATAATCCTAGAATCTCCATTAATCACATAGGATCTCCTGTCGGTTTCCCCTAATTGTAATTAATTCATTTTAACAACCTAAGTGTCCTTAGCGCCATTAAAAATCATTAATTATTACGCTCTGATTCATTTTAGGAATCTAAGTTTAATCAACTAATCCCGGTGTCACAACGGGCAATTAAACTAGTTGTATGGATTATGACCTATCCTAATTTCTCTCCGTCGAGTTTCCATTAAGAATCGAATCATTACACAATTGGCCAGATTGAGTAAGGCATTAAGCACATCCATACAAATAATTAGGACATGGGCAAGAGACAAGAAATTATAACAATACTTCAACTATCATTTCATTTCAAGACCCCAAATTGGGGTTTAGCTACACATAATATCCACAATAATTACAAGGAAAAGCATATTAAAGAGCATAAAAGAAAAGGAATTGACCGTCGAAAACCCCTTGCTGACGCTTGGAGCCCCCGCTGACTACTCCTCGAGCTTCTAAGATTGCTCCCCAAAATTCCCAAAAATTTCCCACTAGAAGAATCCTCTCAAAAGGCTTAAAAGCCTTGAGAGGGGCTCCAAGAAAGGAGCCTAAGAGAGGAAAGAAAGAATGAATTGGTTGATGGGTTGATTGATGAGAAATGAGGCACCCAAGGGCGCCTATTTATAGGCCTGGAATAGGGGTAGCGTCGCGACGCTGCCTTGCTAAGCGTCGCGACGCTGCTGCGCACGCGGCTTGGGCAACAAGAAAGGGCAGCGTCGCGACGCTGTCCAGATTTTCCAGAAAAATCAACTTCCTTTTGGGCTGATTTTTGGGCCTTCTTCTTCATTTCTCTTGGTCTTTTCTTCATAGATGTCTTCTTTGGGCCTCCAATTGCATTAAGCTAGGATTTGGGCTATAATTACTTCAATTTTGGCTCTTTTTCTCCCAAAATCACCAACTTAGCTCCTAAGGACCAAATAACAAAATTCATTAAATATATTCATTAAAAACACGATTAAAGCACCAAAAAGCTTAATAAATTGAGACTAAAATAGCGACATTTCTGCTCGCTATCAGTTATACCCAAAAGGAAGGAGTTGACTATGAGGAAACCTTTTCTCCTGTAGCCATGTTAAAGTCCATAAGAATTCTCTTATCCATAGCCACATATTATGACTATGAAATATGGAAAATGGACGTCAAGACTGCCTTTCTGAATGGTAATCTTGAAGAGAATATCTTCATGTCTCAACCCGAAGGGTTCATAGCCCAAGGTCAGGAACAAAAGGTTTGTAAGCTCAATCGATCCATTTATGGATTGAAACAAGTGTCTGTTGGGTTTTATGCCCTAAAACTCGTAGATAGTGAATGTAACCGTTGACCGGATATTAATGAAATAATATTGATATATTTTTCCATTAATTGTTATTAGTTATTTTATATTTGTCTTTGCCTAATAATAACCCTAATCCAATAAACTAGACATCCAAGGCTGTAATATGAATCTTGAACTATATGTAGCGACATATGGGATCATTGTTCAAGAAACAGCCTAAAGGGTCTATAGTATAGGGATAAGACTGGGTGCCTTATCCTGGTGACACTATGGATACGGCCCACTTTGTATTTGATACAAACGCTGCGATCCAACGCGTTCATGTAGGAGACATGCGAGTGGGGGTATCCTATGCAATGAGTTTGCATAAGACCGGACCGCGAAATAGTAACCACTAGTTATAACACCGTTAACTAGTTGGTTTTCTATTTCACTAGGACGACCGAGACAACTTAGTCTTAATCCTGAGTTGATTATGGACTCCTGCTCATGAGAGACTGTCCTTTGATTTGCATGGGTGAGAGTGGCCAATATGCCGACTCAATAAGCCTACCACTTTGGGGACAAGATCGAATGGGGAGCTGGGAACATAATCGTGCAAGATGGAATTCACTCCTTCCCGACTTTAGGGAAGCATATGAGTGTTCCCTTAAGTGATTACTCCGAGTCTTGAACAAAGGGCCCTACCCTCTCAATGGCACGAGAGAGGTTTTTTCTGTTTAATGGTTGGACCATAAACAGATTGTTCATTAGAGGAGAATTGGTACTTAAGGAAATAGAGGTGACCCAGGGGTAAAACGGTAATTTGACCCAGCTGGTGTTACGGACACTCGTGAAGGACTAACTAGTCGATATTGGTCTAAGTTCCGTGGACACAGAAAATATGTCTGCAGTGAGAAGAGTGCAACTGTGAGTCTATAGTGGAATGTACACACAGTTAACGAATATTGATTATTGTGGTTAATGAGTTTAACCAATTAATCTCACATCGTTGGAGCTTCTGATCTGCAGGTCCATTAGGTCCCACTGGTAGCTCGTAAAGTAATTTGAGGCAACTAAGTAATTAAATTGAAAATGTTCAATTTACTGAGGGAAATAAATATAATATATATTGATATATTATTATGAGAGAAATTAATATTTGAAGAAGTTCAAATATAAATTTATGGAAGATTGAAAGAATTAATTAATTTAAGTCCTAAAAGTGTTTGGGCAAAATTAATTAATTCAAGGCCGGAAATTAAATATGTGATATTTAATTTGGTGGTTAATTAATTAAAGAATTCATTAACCATGAATTAATCAATTATGTAAATAATTAATCACTTAAGGAAGTGATTAATCATTTATGGGAATGATCTAATTACTTATGGAAGAAATTAGTCATTTATGGAAAAGATTAATCAATTGGGAATTGATTGATCATTAATTAAGGAATAAAGATTGAATCAATTTTGGAAAAGATTGATTTTATTGAATATTTTATTCATGGCCTCTCTTCTATAAATTGAACACTAGACCTAATTGGTCATGACACTTGACACTCTTGAAAGACAAGACCTAGAATTCTCTCTAGCCTCCCTCTTAGAGAAAGACTCCCACAAGTCTTTGGCCTCCTAGACTTAGAGACATACCGGTGTAACCTCTGTGGTTATTGTGTCAATCAAAGAAGAATTTCCAGCGAAAGAATACCTTGAAGCCGCTGCTGCGTTTTCGTTCGTGGAGCTTCGTTGGCGAAGAACGGTCAAGTCTACAACGGAGGTTTGTAACGGTTCTTCCTCTTTTCTTTAGAAAAGTTTTAAAAATAAATTTAGATTTATTTTAGCATGTTTAAACCGATTTTACAGCGGCTTTAAAGTTAGTTTAAAGTTTTGTTTGAGTTTTCGTAACGGTTTTTTTAATGTTAATTAATATACGGCGTAAGGTCCAATCGATGCGCTTCCGCTGCGTGGGGACTTTTATTCCCTTCAATTGGTATCAGAGCCATCGCTGTCCCTATTAATTAATTTTAAAAAAAGTTGCGATAGGCTCTAATAGGTGGGATTTATGCATATTGTATGTTCGGTTTGCATTGAACTGTTTGGGTTAATTTTATGGCCATAGATTTTATTTTTATGTGATTTTGATCATGTAAGGCCCGGTGTTTCGGGTATTTTATGTAAAATCGAGTCCTATGTAAGTCCGGGTCTAGAAAAGGTTTTTATGAGATGAAAATCGAAGGAATCGCCGCTGAAATCGAAGCCAAAACCGAAGAAATCGTTGCTGTTTTGCCCAGATTCTGCCTCCAGACGCAACAGCGTCGGGACGCTCCTTCAACAGCGTCTCGACGCTGTCTCGATACCGAAGGCGCTCGGTAAGGAAAGCGCAAAGCGTCGGGACGCTACCTCAACAGCGTCTCGACGCTGTCTCGATTACGCAGGCGCCAGATATGGAAAACGCACAGCGTCGGGACGCTAATCTACACAGCGTCTCGACGCTGTCACGATGGAGGCGCGCACTAGGGTTTCAACAGGCGCGGTTCAAGCAAGGACGGTCCGGTTCGGACCGGTTCGGCTGGGCTGGGACCTATTTGGTCCGGTTCAGCCAATTTTTGGCATGGTTCGTGATTTTGGAGGCCGGTTCGAGGTGGTTCGGGGCGGTTCGTGCTGTCTAGGCCAATTCCGGAGCTGTTCATGGATTTTTTAGGATAGAATTTAGCTAAATTAATGTAATTTAATGCTTTATTTTATCCTAGGGGCCAAAATTAACCGGTTCAATTGCTATTTATATGCTTTATGGATGTCATATAGATTATTTAATCCCACCTTAGGTTATAAACATGCTCATGCATTTTTTATATATTATAAATTGTTATAATGTATGTTTAAATGCATGGATTTGTTTTCATATTTTTAATATAAGTGTATATTAATTATATGAAAAATTGGAAAGCATGAAGCATGTCATTACTTAAATTAAATATAAATAGTTATGTTTAATGTGATGAATGAAGCATGCTTGGTTGATTTTCTTGATTGGCTTATAATTGTTATAATAAAAGAAAATCAAAATTGCATGAAGCATGAAACATCCATAGTTATTAATATAATTGTTATATTATTCATGCAATTGATGAGGCTTAATTATTCAATTTGAATGAGATTGTTGAATGAATTAAACCCTAGATTCTTGATTATAGGATTAATCATTAAAATTTGAAATAGTTCTTTAATATTAATGGTTAGAAACCGTCAATCTATAATCAAGATTTGCATGCAAACATAAGATCATAGGATAAATTGAATTAATTTTAAATTGTTTAAAATTAATTAGACCTAGATCGATTTCTAATAGGATTAGAATCTTTTCTTACTTAGAATTAAAAATAGTTTTAATTTACTAAGTAGGAAAAACATTGCTATGATTATAAGGGAACTCCACCGGTAATGTTCTGTCTAAGGCTGGAGGTATTTAAGTTGACGGTTTACGGAACACCTCCTACCTGGGAACTGACCTGGAATACCGGAGTTGAATTAATCATAGTTAAATGTTAGCATGCAATGTCACTAGGTTTATTAAAAGTGTTTAATGCACCTAGATCTTTAGAGTAAAGACCTTACATTACTGAGGTTATAAGGGAACTCTCTCGGTAAAGTTCTGTCTAAGGCTGGAGGTATTTAAGTTGACGGTTTACGGAACACCTCCTACCTGGGAACTAACCGGATTGAGTTGAATTAACCATAGTAATGTTGACTTGCAATGTTGGGTTTATTAAAAAGTTTAATTCACCCAAAAGATTGCAGTTGAATCCTTTCCATAATTGTTATAATAGGATCAGACTTAGATAGATTGACTTAGCCGAATACTATCTAAGTTAAACAACCCTATATTAACCTTAGGACATTTTCAGTGGGAGGAAAATTACAAAACGAGATTTAAATCAAGTTTTGCTCCTACGTCCCTATATTCACAACGTGAGATTCATGCTCGGCTTCGAGTCGCCCTAGGAGCGGCCTCCCTTCGGAAAGTGTTTGCATGGATCAATATCAAGGTGAATGGGAAAAATGTCTAGAGTAAGTGGGAGCGGGACACGTGTCAACGTATCCCTCGGTCTTCGCCCATAGTTCACACCGTGAGAGTCCTATGATCCGCCTGCAGGTTGCCCTGGCGCATCCATCCCTTCGGAGGGCCTGGTCATAGGATTCGGAACATCGTGAACTCCTGGAAAGGATAGGAGCTCTTAGGCTAATCACCAACAGTTGTCTTTCCCTTCGGTAGCCTGTTGGTGCGTGCCTCTGAGATCTGAAAGTGGGAGGGTTACACTTACGAGGATGAGTTAAAAGTGTTAACAAATCCTTGACCGAACAACGGTGGCTAATGTCTATAGGAATATGAGTTATTCTGGAATTAGAATTAGCTGAGAGGTGTCTCATTTCAAAGGAGGAGTACCTGATCACCCTTCGGTGGCTGATATTCTAAACCTCTGAAACGTCGTTGCAAAACAAAATCAATAGTTTTAGGGTTCTGTGATTGTCTGTTTTGCTAAATTGATTGGATTGTGTGCAATTGTTTGCTTGTATGATGGGTTAAGGCAAAGATAACTAATACGGTCATTGTTTGTTTAAATTTCAGCAATGTCTTCCTCAATAGTCTCTCTGCTTAAAAATGAGAAATTAACCGGCGAAAATTATGCTACGTGGAAGTCGAACTTGAATACGATTCTTGTTGTCGATGATCTGCGGTTCGTCTTAACGGAGGATTGTCCTCCAGCCCCTGCTCGTAATGCATCCCAGGCAGTTAAGGATGCTTATGACCGCTGGACAAAGGCCAATGATAAGACTTGCGTCTATATCTTAGCCAGCTTATCTGAAGTTTTGGCTAAAAGGCATGAGGGCATGGTAACAGCGAGGGAGATTATGAACTCTCTCCGGGAGATGTTTGGACAACCGTCCTACCAACTCCACCATGACGCTCTCAAATACGTTTATAGTTGTCGCATGAAAGAGGGCACGTCTGTTCGGGAGCATGTCCTGGATATGATGGTCCAATTCAACGTGGCAGAGGCAAACGGGGCGGTCATAGATGAGCGTAGTCAGGTTGCATTCATCTTAGAATCTCTTCCGAAGAGTTTTCTACAGTTTCGAAGCAATGCAATGATGAATAAAATAACATTCAACCTGACTAGCCTCCTTAATGAGCTACAGCTCTATCAGTCTCTTCTTAAGAACAAGGGACAGATAGAAGGAGAGGCAAACGTTGTTCACTCCAAAAGAAAGTTCGAGAAGGGTTCATCCTCTGGAACTAAATCTGTAGCCACTTCTTCAAAGAAAACTCAGAAGAAGAAAGGAAACAAGGGGAAAGCTCCCAGTACTGCTGCCAAAAGCAAGGGAAAAGCCAAAGCTGTGGCAGACAAGGGCAAATGTTTTCACTGCAATATAGATGGACATTGGAAGAGAAACTGCCCAAAGTACCTTGCTGAGAAAAAGAAGGAAAAGGAAGGTAAATTTGATTTACTGGTTTTAGAAACATGCCTGGTAGAACATGATGAGTTTACCTGGATACTTGATTCAGGAGCAACTAATCATGTTTGCTCTTCTTTTCAGGAAAATAGTTCCTTTCGGCAGTTGAACGATGGAGAAATGACACTCAGGGTCGGAACTGGAGAAGTCATTTCAGCTAAAGCAGTGGGAGCTGCGAAGTTATTTTTTAGAAATAGATTCTTGCTTTTAGAAAGTTTGTTAATCGTTCCCAAGATTAAGAGGAACTTGATTTCTATTTCATGTTTGATTGAACAATCGTATACAGTTACTTTTGATATGAATGAAGCGTTCATTTATAAAAATGGTATACTTATTTGTTCAGCCAAATTGGAAAATAACTTGTATGTTTTAAGACCAACCGAAAACAAAGCACTTTTAAATCACGAATTATTTAAAACTGCTGAAACTCAAAGTAAAAGGCAAAAGATTTCTCCATCAAGTAACAATACTCATCTTTGGCATCTTAGACTTGGTCATATAAACATCGATAGGATCGGTCGTTTGGTAAAGAATGGACTTCTAAGCAAGTTAGGAGATGATTCACTACCACCTTGTGAATCTTGTCTCGAGGGAAAAATGACCAAAAGACCCTTTTCTGGAAAAGGTTACAGAGCCAAAGAACCCTTAGAGTTAATACATTCGGATCTATGTGGTCCAATGAATGTAAAAGCTCGAGGAGGGTACGAATATTTCATCTCATTTATAGATGATTATTCAAGATATGGTTACTTATACCTAATGGGACATAAGTCTGAAGCCCTTGAAAAGTTTAAGGAGTTTAAGGCTGAAGTTGAAAACCTATTAGGTAAAACTATTAAAGTACTTCGATCTGATCGAGGAGGGGAGTATATGGATCAAAGATTCCAGGACTATATGATAGAACATGGAATCCAATCTCAACTCTCAGCCCCTGGTACACCTCAGCAGAATGGTGTGTCAGAAAGGAGAAATAGAACCTTGTTAGACATGGTTCGATCAATGATGAGCTATGCTCAATTGCCTAGCTCGTTTTGGGGGTATGCAGTGGAGACTGCAGTATACATCTTGAACAATGTTCCCTCGAAAAGTGTTTCAGAAACACCTTTCGAGTTATGGAAGGGGCGTAAACCTAGTTTGCATCACTTTCGCATTTGGGGTTGTCCTGCACACGTGCTTGTGACAAATCCTAAGAAACTGGAACCTCGTTCAAAACTGTGCCAATTTGTTGGTTACCCTAAAGAAACGAGAGGTGGTTATTTCTACGACCCACAAGAAAATAAGGTGATTGTATCGACAAACGCCACTTTCTTAGAGGAAGACCACATGAGAGATCATAAACCACGAAGCAAAATAATATTAGGAGAAGCTACTGAAGAATCATCAAGAGTTGTTGATGAAGTTGGACCTTCAACAAGGGTTGATGAAGGAACTAGTTCTTCAGATCCATCCCGTCCATCTCAAACGTTGGGAATGCCTCGACGCAGTGGGAGGGTTGTGTTACAACCTGATCGCTACTTGGGTTTAACTGAAACTCAGGTTGTCATTGAGGATCCATTGTCCTATCGACAGGCAATGAATGACGAAGATAAGGATGAATGGGTCAAAGCCATGAACCTGGAAATGGAGTCAATGTACTCCAATTCTGTATGGGAACTTGCAGATCTACCATATGGGGTAAAACCCATAGGGTGCAAATGGATCTATAAGAGAAAAAGAGATGCGGCTGGAAAGGTACAGACCTTCAAAGCTAGACTAGTGGCAAAGGGTTATACCCAAAAGGAGGGGGTTGACTATGAAGAAACCTTTTCTCCTGTAGCCATGTTAAAGTCCATAAGAATTCTTTTATCCATTGCCACATATTATGACTATGAAATATGGCAAATGGACGTCAAGACTGCCTTTCTGAATGGTAATCTTGAAGAGAATATCTTTATGTCTCAACCCGAAGGGTTCATAGCCCAAGGTCAGGAACAAAAGGTTTGTAAGCTAAATCGATCCATTTATGGATTGAAACAAGCATCCAGATCATGGAACATTAGATTTGATGCTGCAATCAAATCTTTTGGCTTTGACCAAAACGTTGATGAGCCTTGTGTATACAAGAAAGTCAACAAAAGGAAAGTAGCTTTTCTAATACTTTATGTAGACGATATCCTACTCATTGGGAATGATGTAGGATACCTAAATGACATTAAGAAATGGCTAGCAGCCCAATTCCAAATGAAAGATCTGGGAGAGGCTCAATATGTTCTGGGAATCCAAATCATTAGGGATCGTAAGAACAAAACGCTAGCTCTGTCTCAAGCAACGTATATTGACAAGATGTTGTCTCGATATTCGATGCAAAACTCCAAGAAGGGACTCCTACCCTTCAGACATGGGGTGCACCTGTCTAAGGAACAATCTCCTAAGACACCTCAAGAAGTTGAGAACATGAGACACATTCCCTACGCCTCAACTGTGGGCAGCTTAATGTATGCCATGCTCTGCACAAGGCCTGACATATGTTATGCAGTGGGAGTAGTCAGTAGGTATCAGTCTAATCCAGGGTTGGACCACTGGGGAGCGGTTAAGAATATCCTCAAGTATCTTCGGAGAACGAGGGACTACATGCTTGTGTATGGAGCTAAGGATTTGATTCTTACTGGATACACTGACTCTGACTTTCAAGCTGATAAGGATTCAAGGAAATCCACATCAGGGTCAGTATTCACCCTCAATGGAGGAGCAGTAGTGTGGAGAAGCATCAAACAAGGATGCATAGCAGACTCAACCATGGAGGCTGAGTATGTAGCAGCTTGCGAAGCAGCTAAGGAGGCAGTATGGCTCAGAAAGTTCTTGACTGATTTGGAAGTAGTTCCGAATATGAACGTGCCCATAACACTATACTGTGACAACAGTGGGGCTGTAGCCAACTCAAAAGAACCTCGTAGCCACAAACGGGGTAAACACATCGAGAGGAAGTATCACCTGATACGGGAGATTGTGCAAAGAGGAGATGTGATCGTCACTAAGATCGCCTCGGAGCACAACATCGCTGATCCATTTACAAAGGCTCTCACGGCTAAAGTGTTTGAGGGTCATCTAGAAGGTCTAGGTCTACGAGATATGTATGCCATCTAATCTAGGGCAAGTGGGAGAAATGTATAATGGGTATAAGGATGCCCTAGTTCATTGTATTTCCAGCTTTAGATTATTGCATTTACATCCCACTAACTAGTGTTTTAGTTCAAGTGGGAGTTTGTTGGGTTTTATGCCCTAAAACTCGTAGATAGTGAATGTAACCGTTGACCGGATATTAATGAAATAATATTGATATATTTTTCCATTAATTGTTATTAGTTATTTTATATTTGTCTTTGCCTAATAATAACCCTAATCCAATAAACTAGACATCCAAGGCTGTAATATGAATCTTGAACTATATGTAGCGACATATGGGATCATTGTTCAAGAAACAGCCTAAAGGGTCTATAGTATAGGGATAAGACTGGGTGCCTTATCCTGGTGACACTATGGATACGGCCCACTTTGTATTTGATACAAACGCTGCGATCCAACGCGTTCATGTAGGAGACATGCGAGTGGGGGTATCCTATGCAATGAGTTTGCATAAGACCGGACCGCGAAATAGTAACCACTAGTTATAACACCGTTAACTAGTTGGTTTTCTATTTCACTAGGACGACCGAGACAACTTAGTCTTAATCCTGAGTTGATTATGGACTCCTGCTCATGAGAGACTGTCCTTTGATTTGCATGGGTGAGAGTGGCCAATATGCCGACTCAATAAGCCTACCACTTTGGGGACAAGATCGAATGGGGAGCTGGGAACATAATCGTGCAAGATGGAATTCACTCATTCCCGACTTTAGGGAAGCAGATGAGTGTTCCCTTAAGTGATTACTCCGAGTCTTGAACAAAGGGCCCTACCCTCTCAATGGCACGAGAGAGGTTTTTTCTGTTTAATGGTTGGACCATAAACAGATTGTTCATTAGAGGAGAATTGGTACTTAAGGAAATAGAGGTGACCCAGGGGTAAAACGGTAATTTGACCCAGCTGGTGTTACGGACACTCGTGAAGGACTAACTAGTCGATATTGGTCTAAGTTCCGTGGACACAGAAAATATGTCTGCAGTGAGAAGAGTGCAACTGTGAGTCTATAGTGGAATGTACACACAGTTAACGAATATTGATTATTGTGGTTAATGAGTTTAACCAATTAATCTCACATCGTTGGAGCTTCTGATCTGCAGGTCCATTAGGTCCCACTGGTAGCTCGTAAAGTAATTTGAGGCAACTAAGTAATTAAATTGAAAATGTTCAATTTACTGAGGGAAATAAATATAATATATATTGATATATTATTATGAGAGAAATTAATATTTGAAGAAGTTCAAATATAAATTTATGGAAGATTGAAAGAATTAATTAATTTAAGTCCTAAAAGTGTTTGGGCAAAATTAATTAATTCAAGGCCGGAAATTAAATATGTGATATTTAATTTGGTGGTTAATTAATTAAAGAATTCATTAACCATGAATTAATCAATTATGTAAATAATTAATCACTTAAGGAAGTGATTAATCATTTATGGGAATGATCTAATTACTTATGGAAGAAATTAGTCATTTATGGAAAAGATTAATCAATTGGGAATTGATTGATCATTAATTAAGGAATAAAGATTAAATCAATTTTGGAAAAGATTGATTTTATTGAATATTTTATTCATGGGCTCTCTTCTATAAATAGAACACTAGACCTAATTGGTCATGACACTTGACACTCTTGAAAGACAAGACCTAGAATTCTCTCTAGCCTCCCTCTTAGAGAAAGACTCCCACAAGTCTTTGGCCTCCTAGACTTAGAGACATACCGGTGTAACCTCTGTGGTTATTGTGTCAATCAAAGAAGAATTTCCAGCGAAGAATACCTTGAAGCCGCTGCTGCGTTTTCGTTCGTGGAGCTTCGTTGGCGAAGAACGGTCAAGTCTACAACGGAGGTTTGTAACGGTTCTTCCTCTTTTCTTTAGAAAAGTTTTAAAAATAAATTTATATTTATTTTAGCATGTTTAAACCGATTTTACAGCGGCTTTAAAGTTAGTTTAAAGTTTTGTTTGAGTTTTCGTAACGGTTTTTTTAATGTTAATTAATATACGGCGTAAGGTCCAATCGATGCGTTTCCGCTGCGTGGGGACTTTTATTCCCTTCAGTGTCCAGATCATGGAACATTAGATTTGATACTGCAATCAAATCTTTTGGCTTTGACCAAAACGTTGATGAGCCTTGTGTGTACAAGAAAGTCAACAAAAGGAAAGTAGCTTTTCTAATACTTTATGTAGACGATATCCTACTCATTGGGAATGATGTAGGATACCTCACTGACATTAAGAAATGGCTAGCAACCCAATTCCAAATGAAAGATCTGGGAGAGGCTCAATACGTTCTGGGAATCCAAATCATTAGGGATCGTAAGAACAAAACGCTAGCTCTGTCTCAAGCAACGTATATTGACAAGATGTTGTCTCGATATTCGATGCAAAACTCCAAGAAGAGACTACTACCCTTCAGACATGGGGTACACCTGTCTAAGGAACAGTCTCCTAAGACACCTCAAGAAATTGAGAACATGAGACACATTCCCTACGCCTCAACTGTGGACAGCTTAATGTATGTTATGCTCTGCACTAGGCCTGACATATGTTATGCAGTGGGAGTAGTCACTAGGTATCAATCTAATCCAGGGTTGGACCACTGGGGAGCGGTTAAGAACATCCTCAAGTATCTTCGGAGAACGAGAGACTACATGCTTGTGTATGGAGCTAAGGATTTGATTCTTACTGGATACACTGACTCTAACTTTCAAGCTGATAAGGATTCAAGGAAATCCACATCAGGGTCAGTATTCACCCTCAATGGAGGAGCAGTAGTGTGGAGAAGCATCAAACAAGGATGCATAGCAGACTCAACCATGGAGGCTGAGTATGTAGCAGCTTGCAAAGCAGCTAAGGAGGCAGTATGGCTTAGAAAGTTCTTGACTGATTTGGAAGTGGTTCCGAATATGGACGTGCCCATAACACTATATTGTGACAACAGTGGGGCTGTAGCCAACTCAAAAGAACCTCGAAGCCACAAACGGGGTAAACACATCGAGAGGAAGTATCACCTGATACGGAAGATTGTGCAACGAGGAGATGTGATCGTCACTAAGATCGCCTCGGAGCACAACATCGCTGATCCATTTACGAAGGCTCTCACGGCTAAAGTGTTTGAGGGTCATCTAGAGGGTCTAGGTCTACGAGATATGTATGTCATTTAATCTAGGGCAAGTGGGAGAAATGTATAATGGGTATAAGGATGCCCTAGTTCAATTTATTAATATACATGACATTTCCAGCTTTAGATTATTGCATTTACATCCCACTAACTAGTGTTTTAGTTCAAGTGGGAGTTTGTTGGGTTTTATGCCCTAAAACTCGTAGATAGTGAATGTAACCGTTGACCGGATATTAATGAAATATTATTGATATATTTTTCCATTAATTGTTATTAGTTATTTTATATTTGTCTTTGCTTAATAATAACCCTAATCCAATAAACTAGACATCCAAGGCTCTAATATGAGTCTTGAACTATATGTAGTGACATATGGGATCATTGTTCAAGAAACAGCCTAAAGGGTCTATAGTATAGGGATAAGACTGGGTGCCTTATCCTGGTGACACTATTGATACGACCCACTTTGTATTTGATATAAACGCTGCGATCCAACGCGTTCGTGTAGGAGACATGCGAGTGGGGGTATCCTATGCAATGAGTTTGCATAAGACCGGACCGCAAAATAGTAACCACTGGTTATAACACCGTTAACTAGTTGGTTTTCTATTTCACTAGGACAACCTAGACAACTTAGTCTTAATCCTGAGTTGATTATGGACTCCTGCTCATGAGAGATTGTCCTTTGATTTGTATGGGTGAGAGTGACCAATACGCCGACTCAATAAGCCTACCACTTTGGGGACAATACCGAATGGGGAGTTGGGAACATAATCGTACAAGATGGAATTCACTCGTTGCCGACTTTAGGGAAGCAGATGAGTGCTCCCTTAAGTGGTTACTCCGAGTCTTGAACAAAGGGCCCTACCCTCTCAATGGCACGGATGGTTTTCTGTTTGATGGTTGGACCACAAACAGGTTGTTCATTAGAGGAGAATTGGTACTTAAGGAAATAGAGGTAACCTAGGGGTAAAACGGTAATTTGACCCAACTGGTGTTACGGACACTCGTGAAGGACTAACTAGTCGATATTGGTCTATATCCATGGACAGAGAAAATATGTCTGTAGTGAGAAGAGTGCAACTGTGAGTCTATAGTGGAATGAACACACAGTTAACGAATATTGATTAATGTGGTTAATGAGTTTGACCAATTAATCTCACATCGTTGAAGCTTCTGATCTGCAGGTCCATTAGGTCCCACCGGTAGCTCATAAAGTAATTTGAGGCAACTAAGTAATAAATGTAAATTGAAAATGTTCAATTTACTGAGGGAAACAAATATAATATATATTGATATATTATTATGAGAGAAATTAATATTTGAAGAAATTCAAATATAAATTTATGGAAGTTTGAAAGAGTTCAAATAATGAATTAATTAATTTAAGGCCTAAAATGTGTTTGGGAAAATTAATTAATTCTAGGCCGGAAATTAAATATGTGATATTTAATTAGTGGTTAATTAATTAAAGAATTCATTAACTGGGAATTAATCAATTATGGAAATAATTAATCACTTAAGGAAGTGATTAATCATTTATGGAAATGATCTAATCATTTATGGAAGTAATTAGTCATTTGTGGAAAAGATTAATCAATTGTGGAATTTATTGACCATGATTGATTAATTAAGGAATAAGATTGAATCAATTTTGGAAAAGATTGATTTAATTGAATATTTTATTCATGGCCTCTCTTCTATAAATAGAACACTAGACCTAATTGGTCATGACACTTGACACTTTGCTCTTGCTCTTAGACTCTCAAGACAAGACCTAGAATTCTCTCTAGCCTCCCTCTTAGAGAAAGACTCCCACAAGTCTTTTGCCTCCTAGACTCAGAGTCATACCGGTGTAACCTCTGTGGTTATTGTGTCAATTAAGAAGAAAATTCCAGCGATTAAGAGACGAGAAGGCTGCTGCGTTTTTCGTTCGTTGGAGCGTCGTTGGCGAAGAACGGTCAAGTCTACAACGAAGGTATGTGACAGTTCTTCCCATTTTCTTTAGAAAAGCATGTAAATAAATTTAGATTTATTTTTAAGCATGTTTAAACTGAATTTCCAGCAACTTTAAAGAGAGTTTAAAGTTTGTTTGAGTTTTCGTAACGGTATTTAAATGTTAATTAATATACGGCGTAAGGTCCAATCGATGCGCTTCCGCTGCGTGGGGACTTTTATTCCCTTCACCTATGTGACTAACGAAGATTCTAGGATTATAATTAGTTGGGCAATGAGATAGGATAATTATAACATTTTGCTTAGCTATTAATTGATTTTCAAGACCCCTCTTCCCATTAAAAGAAAACTCTTTCTCCATATTTTATTTTTCGATCAACTTATTTTCTTGCTTTGAATTTTAAATCCCTTTTATTGCATGAGCTGTTCCCTAAATATTATTTCACCCAAGTACTTTTAGTGCTCAAGAGATTTTACTTTTGCTTAATTTTCGCTTCGCCTCCCTGTGGATTCGATACTCGATATTACCTACCGTTTTATATTACTTGTGACGACCCGTGCACTAGCGGTAATCGCTTGGCGGTGAGCAACATTAACCCAGGCGCAAAACAGTTGGTTAGGGAGAAAGAGAGTAAGACGTGGGAGTGGCACACATCTATGATAACTCCCAACCGTCAGAGTTATCTCTTTTTTATTATTTAATTTAATAATAAATAAATAAATAAATAAATAATTATTAATAATTAATAAAATTAACTATTAATTAAATCCAATTTAATTAATATCCTCATTTAAATCATATTTAAGTGAACATCTGTCACATAACCTATAGTTTTAATTCAATTAATTTAATAAAATAAAATAAAATAAATAAATAATTAATTAATTAATTCTTCAATTAATTAATCACCAAATTAAATATCATATATTTAATTTAAGCCAACAATTATATCATATTTAATTATATTTCTCTCATAATCTATAGTTTTAATGTGCATATCTAATGCACATTAATTTTAACCTATAGTTTTAATATGAACCCAATTCATATTAAATTAATATTTGAACTCCTTCAAATATTTAATTCTCTCATAAACTAATTTTGAATCAAATCTACTTATCTTAAATCCTGGAAAACGTGAATTCCATCTTGTGTGATTATGTTCCCAACTTCCCACTCGGTCTTGTTCCCAAAATGGTAGGGTTATTAAGTCAGTGAACTGACCACTCTCACCCATACAAATCGAAGGACAATCCCTCGTGAACAAGAGTCCATAATACACTCGTGATTGAGACTAAGTTGCCTAAGTCATCCTATTGAAATAGAAACCTAACTAGTCAACGGAGTTGCATCTAGTGGTTACTATTTCGCGGTTCGGTCTTATGCAAACTCATTGCATAGGATACCTCCACTCGCATGTCACCTACATGAACGCGTTGGATCACTGCGTTTGTATCAAATACAAAGTGGGTCGTATACATAGTGTCACCAAGATAAGGTACCTGACCTTATCCTATACTATAGACTCTTTAGGTTGTATCTTGGACATTGATCCCTGTATGTCTCCACATATTGTTCGGAACTCATAAGACAACCTAGAATGTTAGTTTATTGGATTTAGGGTTATTTAAGACAAAACTAATACAATAATTCAATAACTGTAACGCCCCAGGATTTTAATAGCTATCCTAGCGACATTACTAACTCTTAACCCAAAACTAACCGTGTGCACCGAAAATTTCGGCAACATAACGACATACATAGAACTAACCCAAAATTTTTCCTTTAACCTGCTAAGCATAGAACACTTCTAAACAACATTATTAAACGACACCACCATTCTACAACACAACAGAATATCCACAGAACCAACAGCCAGCCAGGCCTCGCAATATCGTTAATCAACTAAATAGAGTATTTATAACTTAAAAGCTCAACTAAACACAACTAACTTTAACTTCAGTTTATTGAAACAACTTATCTATTTCTAACTAAATAAATAGGTAGAATTTATTAAAACCAACACAGCTCAGCCTAGAATTCAACCAGAATAATTTAAAGACTAAACTAAACAGGACAACAACTATCCAACCAAATTAAGCAACAACTATCCGACATGGAAATAAACGGAAAACAACACAACTAGCTAAGGTCCTTCCTCGTACGCCTCCTCTGCATCACCATGGTCCACGCAGTCCTCATAACCTTGAAAATCTGGTAGTTGGGGGAGAGAGAGGGGAGGGGGTCAGTACACTAAGGTACTGGTAAGCAGCCCCTACCTGAGAAGCCATCAAACAACAAACAAGCAAACAACGTGCTCTTCATGCGCAAACAACATGCTTTTTTAAAAGCGGTAAACACAAAGTCATGCTCAAAAGCTAGTAAAACAAAAGACTCTCCTAAGCCATAACTCATGCATCTCTCTATGCAACATGCTAACCACTCAAGCTCCACGAGCTCACTCAATGCTCATATTTAGCCCTCACATGGCTCTTCACACGTGATTTCCGCGTCATGCTCCACAAAACTCTCCAAGACTAACCCTCCAAGATGCACCGACCCTAGACCATTTATACCCAGGGTCTCGACACTTCTCTACAGAGCTCGACATTCGACCCTTGACCATTTATACCCAAGGCCTTGAATTGTGCATCGACCCTTGACCATTTACACCCAAGGCCTCGATTACTAAGCAATGTATTGACCCTTGACCATTTATACCCAAGGCCTCAATACTTTCCTCAAAACTCATCACACCGACCCTTGACCATTTATACCCAAGGCCTCAATGCTCCTCTTTATCTAACATTGGCATATCGACCTTCAACCATTTTATACCTGAGGCATCGACATCCAATAGTGATATATCAGTCCCCGACCATTTATACCCGAGCCCCTGATAATCACTTTACTTTCCTCGAAACAATATCAGTCCTCGACCATTTATACCCGAGACCCTGATATCTCAATCACAATGCTAGACCTCTTTAAACCCATGGTGACATCTCACCCCTTGACCATTTGTACCCGAGGTGCACTAACATTCACCCATCTTGCTTTTTCACATTTTAGGTCCCTAACCTCTATCTCACATCTAACTAGACTGAGATACTATGCCCACCAAGCATATACATGTAATCACATGCTCTCAACTCATGTTTATCTCACGAATGCAAAACAAAACCAACATGCTTTACAACAGATCAACACACAACAACAGTTCATGCTTTTCAAAGAATTCATATATATATACATATTTATTCAGAGAAACAAGGAACAAGAGAACAATTATAAAGCGAGTAAACAGTCAGCATGCATCACACAATCAAACAGACTTCAACAAGTAAGAACTACTTACCTAATGATCTCCCATGCTATCCTAAAGAGTCCAACTGAGCTCCTAAATAACAGAATAATCGCTTAAAGAACAGAACTCAAAGCTAAGAACCTATTTCAAACTAAAGAATGCTAAGGGAAGGAAATTCTCACCTGGAACCAAATCTTAAAGCTCAGCTCCAACACTTTAATACCAACCCAAACCTACAGCAAAAGTGCTCCAAGGATTAGGACCCATTCTAAATTACTTAAATTAAATTCAAAAGGGCCTAAACACACTCTTACCGCCTTAACTATACTTTAAGGGCTTGGGTCTTGATCGAAAGTATCCGATTGAGCCTAAAGGACAAGCAAAGGCTCTCAAAAGGTTAGGAATCGACTTAAAGCACCTAAGAGACTTAATAAAGGACACGAAAGGTGCTGGAATTTACTGTTCAGCGTCCGAAAGACCTCGAACACGAGCTGTCAAACAAGCAAAGAGGTTTAAAACCACTTGCTTAGAGACCCTAGGCATTGGGTGTTCAAGTTTAAGGCTCCATGGACGATGGGTCACAAGACAGGGATAATTTCGAACCCAAAACAGCTCCGAACAGCGCTGGAAAAACAAGAATCAACCACGAAACTCAATTTAAACATCGAACAAGAGTGGGCAAACTTATTTCGAGCTTAATAATTCATGGGTAATATCGAGAGCTTACCGAAAGAGCCTAAACACGTCGAAACGATCCTTAAATCAGCCCGAACACACCCAAAACGCAGGAACAGCGAAGATTCCAGCTTCTACTCACTAGCCCAGCCGAACAAAAGAGGAAACAGAGGAGATTAACATGTTTCCCACTGAACTCGAATGAAATAGAGGGAAAAAGGAAGCCTTACGCGCGAACAGAGAGATAAATCCGCGACCCACCTACTGAGACCAACGAAAACGCGCTCGAAGGAAGGGGGACGACCTTAAAACGCCGCTGGCTATGAGTCACCTGTTGGAGAAGAAGAGAAAACGGGAGAGAAAGGACGACTGTGACTGCTCGATGGCATGTGGGTCTTGATGATGGCATAAAGGAACACGAAATGTAGAGATGGAGACGCCACACCGCTACACGCGAGGAGAACGACTCGAGTTTGAGAGAGACGAACGACGGTGCAAGAAGAAGCTGAAGGAGAAGGGGCTGGCGGCTGAAGAGGAAAACACAAGGGGGGGCTGGAGGATTTCACGGCAAAGAGATAGGAGAAAAAGATGAAGGGAAGCTAGGGTTTACTTTTATTTTCTTTTTCTTTTCTTAAAAAAAAAAACACCTTAAGAAAATAAAATCTCATTTAAAATTAGGAGTTATCTCTTATTTAGGATTTAATTTGAAATCTCAAACTTAACTCCTTGGAACAAAAATAACCCAATAGACTAACGATTTGAGTCTTTTGATATTTAAAATAAATATTGAATAAACCTCCAAACTTTAGGAATTTAAAGATTTAATTAAAAATCTCTTTTTCCTAAATTATAGGAATTTAATTTAGCGACCCAAGGTCAAACTTAAATTCTAATTTTCCAAATTAGAATAAGAACGCCTAGTTAATACCAAAATGGATCGGTTTCAAAACGTGGGGCGTTATAATAACTCTTTATTCAATAACAATCAATAACGCTTTATTGAGAACAGTCAATTATTTATATTTCATATCTATGAGTTTTAGGGCATAAAACCCAACGCAAGAAAATGTGAGTTCTTTTTTTTACTTTGTGCATCTTCTTAATTTTTTTCTTTGTGCATCTTCTTAATTGGCCCTGAAGCAAAAGAATTTAACCATGCCTTTGCTCCATCTCTAAGAGAATACGGGAACAAAGTTAATCTAAGAGCATCTCTAGGCACTCCTTGAATTACAAAAGAATCACTAACTCCTAGAAAAGACTTAAGATGTAAATGAGGATCTTCAGATGACAAACCATGGAATTGACCCACGGTTTGCAACATCTGAAACATTACCGGTATCATTTCAAAATTTGCCGCTTGAATTTGGGGACGTGCAATCCCTAGATTCAACTCATCAAACATTAGGACAGCATACGCTCGAATGGCTCTGGTCCTATCGTTTGCTACCAAGATAGGATTCTCAGCCTGATTATTTTGCTACTCATTTTGCTCCAACGGCGGATTTTGCTGCAGCAACAGATTCTGCTGAGGGTTCGCTGGATCTTCAGGACCCTACGGGAGACATGACACGTTCTCCATCTGGTTTCTGCTCTGCTCTCTCCTTCTGATCCTGAATGTCCTCTCAATTTCTGGATCAAGCTCGAACCTTACCCCAGGTGGATCGCTCCTGCACCAAACTCACACCTGCAAAAACAAAAGAAACAATCAAAAAGTTCTAGCACCAAACCACTAAAACACATACACAAAACAAATCAGATAAAAACTTATTCAAGTTCCCCGGCAACGGCGCCAAAAACTTGTTGGGTTCCTAGAGTGAGTAAAATTATGATCTAAAAAGACTCTAAAATTCCTGTGCAAGTATACACAGTATGCAGCAAGTAATATTATCAATCCGAGTTCTGAATTAGCTTCCACTCTATCTATTTTGTGTAACTTTCTAATGGTTTCAAAGATGGTAAAAATGATTTGGTTTTATAAGAATTATGCTGAAACAAAATAAATGACAGAACAACAAGTAAACAAATAGGCAGACAGATTAGAGACAGGCATTGGTTAGGTTTAGTAATTGTTTTAAAAGATGCTCTAGCAATATTATTGGTCATGCAAACTCTCGCAGTATTATTAGCGGATTCCTCCCAGACTTCGGATCTTTTGGAATGTGTTTCAACCCCAATGAAGTACGACCGATCAAGCACTAGGCAACTGACTATCCCTAGCTCAGTCACTGGTGTTCACCAATACACAATGATCGTAGTGTGGTTAATTGTCACACACTCTCTAAATCATCCCTGAAACTAGAGAGAGGTATTCACATCGGCTGGCCAGGCAGGCATAAAATAGAAATAAGTACAACAATTAACCAAGATGTAATAATCAATATATTACTAAAGATGAAGCACAACAACTACATATTTCTAACCAACGCCTAAAGCTACTTAGTTCGTAATAAGCATGGAAACACGAATTACAATCTGAGTAGGCATGTCCATAATCACAAGATAATAGAGAAAATAATAATCTCCTTAATTAGCTTGCGGACGATGGTCTTCTAGTGGTCTCCAACCTCTCTATACTACTAGGCTTCCAAGGGAAAAATGGAATGACTTTGACTTGGGCGGCTACCTCCTTTTATAGAGTTGAAGCAAGCTTGAATTAGGTCAAATTGGACTCGTGTAGGGCTCTCCTTGCTCCATTATCACGAAAATAACTCAACAGAATTCGGTTCATGAAGTTGACTAATGAACTGTGACGTGGCAGTTTTTGCTCCCAGTTTTGCTGCAGCACAGAATTTGCTCCCTCCAGTCGCCCAGCAATGCATTCTGCATAAAATAATTTCCAAAGCTTCCATTCTCCAAATGGGTTAAAACATGTAATATCTATCCAAAACAAACCCTATTAAGCATAAAAGACACAAATCCTTATATAAATAAGGCCTAAATAACTACCTTTTGGGCAGTTATCACTTAGCTTCATCTAAAGTTTTGATTCCTTTCATTTAATAAAGTTATTATTCGAGTAATTGTGTTATGAGCTTTTAACTAGTATGTGGTGTTTCTGTTGCTTGATTGTGGCTAAATGAGAATGTGAGATCTGACTCACTAGTTTGTGGAAGGAGTTCTGTTGTGTATCTGTGGTGTTGTGGTGTGTAGTTGTGGATTGTTTGACTTATAGAAGTGTGTTTTATGCTTAACAGGTTAAGGGAAAATTTTGGTTTAGTCCTATGAATGTCATTATGCTGCAAAAATTTTCGGTGCATTTGGTTAGTTTGGTTTAGGAGATAGTAATGTTGCTAAGATAGTTCTAAAATCCTGGGGCGTTACACTAAGTGATCATTTTGAGTTTAGATGATTTCGTTTAGTTTAGTTTTGGAGTTCTTCTATAAGTTTTTTTTTTTTTTTTTTTTGAATTGTTAGGTTTTGGTTTAGGTGTTTTGTATTTGTCTATTTTATTTATATTAATAGAAAATTACTTCTTCATTAACTTTATTTGATTAGGTTATAACACAATGGATAAATCATGGATGTCGAAAGATAGATTATCAATGGAGTATGAAGAAGGTGTTGAGATTTATATTGAGTTTGCATAGGGACATGCGAATGGTAAAACTTCTATAAGATGTTCATGTGTTAAGTGCGTGAATTATAAGAATCTCAGTACTAATGAGGTGAGAAATCATTTGTTTGCATATGGTATTGACCAAAGATATATGACGGGACCGCCAGGAGGGTGCCGAATTTTCCCTAAGTCGTCAAATAAAATTTATAATCCACGGCACTACTACTAATTTTGTAGCAATAGCGGTCGGGGTCGAACACAGGGAATAGGGACTAATAAGTGTAGGATTTTATGCTTATGAAAACAGGGGAGATTTTTTATGATGAATGACAAGCAAGAAAAATTAAAATAAAATAACTGAATGCTGAAATTTAAATGGCACAAAAACTAAATATGCAAAGCAAAATAAGACGGGACCAAATACATAAAAAGGGATCGTTGGATTAGGATTTATTATGCTTGATTTCAATTCATTGGCTTCCTCGTTTTCTCTAATGGTTGCTCTAAACTGATTTCATTAGTCCGGTTGACTTCTGGGTTACTCGGAGGACCCCCCTACACTAACCTATGCTAATTAACTCGCTAATCGTGAATTCAGCAATTAACAAGATTAATTAATATAGACTCTATCGCTCGCCACCCCTTATGGATAATGTAGTAACCATCCGAGACCTCTGCAACGATTATTACCTATATCTAACTAGATTATTAACAAGCAATTTTACAACTACTTATTAAGACTAGCCGCTTTGGGATCGTGGGTCCAGAATTATAGGAACTAAATTCAAATGCAATTTAAATCTAAATTTCTACAACCTTTAACATGCATCATAGGCTTATCAAGGGTCGTCTCACGTAGAGAGTGGCTTGCCTCAACCTAATGGCTATCTCAAATAACTGACCTAACGACGGACTAAACCGAGGCCTAATATATATAGAAAACACGTCGACATCGAGACGCCAGGGCACAACGTCTCGATTCTGCATACTTTTGTCTTCAGCCCGAAATCGCGTCGGCGTCGAGACGCCAAGACCGGCGTCGAGACGCCAGCCTCCAACCTCGACTTCTTGCTCTTCTTCTCGTTCTTGTCTCACTTCTTCTCAGTTTGGGGCTTCAATCTTTGGTTTTAGGTGCCATAATCCAGGTCCGCTTCAACACAATTGGGTCTCTTCACCTCCTCTCCGTCCAAGACATCGAGATGGCTCCAAAAACTCTGTAATTGGCCCAATTTAACACCAATTAGCATGATCGACTCCCGACACGGTCTAAGCTCAATTGACCTGTAAATAGGACAAGTAAAGCATAAAATAATTCTAACAAACTTAGATTAGAGGTGATAAAATAGGACTATTTAGGTCCTGCCAATATAGTAATTGGATTTGGCACGAAGAAACCATAGCAAGTCATTCAAGAAGAAATTTAGAGCCAACTTTAGATTATAGTACTTATAAACAAATGTCTGAGGAGAAGTCTGATGATAATGTTTGTAACGAACCGACTAAAAGGAAGTTAAAACGTATTAAAAACGTACTAAGGGTCGCTACTACATACATGAACACGTGAAACTTTTGAAAACTTTAAAGCGGAAGAGACTATAGGTAAAAATCTTTTATTGAATAAACTGGGCCCAAAAGCATGAATCATTTTACATTAACGAACAGTCAAAAGCAATGACAGAAAAGTTTCATAAAATTGAACATAAAAGCATATGGAAGCATGAAACTAGGAAACTCGATCCTAGACTTCTAGGGAACATGATTTGCGGCTGCATTCCCATAGCCTAGCCAAGTCACTACCCTCGCCACTCGCCTGATGTTATCAAATACCACCTGAAAGGAAAGTCATGTAGCATGGGTGAGACATATATAAGAATATACTCAGTAAGCAGCCCACTTAAGGGTTAATACTGATAACATGAGATCTGATAGCATGAAACTTGAATTTGGGTCTTAACATCATTGGGACCTAACTGAAACAGTCATTCGGGTTTCTAACCCTAGGGTCATGATTGGGTTCATGAAATGTTCTGTCTAGGGTGATTACTTATCCCAAACCTGTGCCAACTAGAGTGTTGTGTGGGTCAGTCGGGTAAGGAAAGTAAACTAGAGACTAGCTGACAACCTCTAGCAGAACTATACCTATCCCAACACAACACCCCTGAATCATGAAAATACGGTGGAGCAATCTGGTGAATGAAAACATGCATGAGTGCCATCTGGCGCACGATCTCGTGCCTAGGCTCAACACCTTCCTGAGACTAATAAAGCGCACGATCCCGTGCCTGGGCTCAACATCGTCTTGAGACTGATAGAGCGCACGATCTCGTGCCTAAAAACTAGACTCTAACAGTTGACTAATGGAATGCACGATCCCGTGCCTGAAAACTGGAATCTACCAGTCAATGATAGAATGCACGATTCCGTGCCTGAAAACTGGGTTCCATCAGTCTTGAGATGGGGAAAGAAATAACCCTAGCTAACATAAGACTTAAGGATCCTTTAAGTCTACCTGAGGCCCTAAAACATGATTAAGGTCCCTATTCAGAGTCTATTCTCATTCATTCGTATGGTTCTCAATAAGTCATACTAAAACATGCTTGGAGAACCGTGGTCTATACTAATCAGTTAGCCAATAACAACACATCATAATCCAAAGGACATTGCTAAACTTAGCCCCACTTAACTATTATAAAGCTACCGAAAATTCGACAGCATAACGATGTAACTACAACTATCCCAAAAATTGTAGACACCTGAAATGTAGAAAAATTCACACTTCTAAACTAGAACACAACTTCTCCTTCACAATACATAGCAGTCAGACCACCATAAAATCATTCCAAGCATTTTTAGTTCACGACTAACCAAATAAAACATGAAATTCATGGTCTCAACACAATAAAACAACGCTTAGCCCAAACTCCAATTATTCCATAATCCATGTTACTCATTTACTGTCCAACTAAAGGCAATCTCAACATGCTCATCATTTAACCAATGAAATTTCACAATCTCATCTTGCTTCAAAAGATAACCCAACACACTTGGCTTAGACTTAAAGACCAACTTAAGGATTTCAATTCATGCTAGCATATATTATTCACAAATAGAATGAGTCTAAAGAATGGAATCTTAATCCAACTAGCCACTTTAAATTCCCAATTAACAAACAATGGGCAATTATCATGCAATGGGTCTAAGGCATAGAATTTGAATCCAAATAGCTAACTTACCTTAGCTAATTAATTTGTTCAATAAAACTATATAACTTCTTAGCTTCAGGACCCTTAATCAACTACAAAAAAATGGTAAAAACATTCTCAAGTCAATAGGAGTTTTATTCCAAACATACACCTAGGAGACAACTTGAAGTTTGGGATGTTTTAACACACAAAACTCACCCAAAACAGAAACACTGCTTGTTGTCTGGGCTCCCAAATCAACCTAAATTCGACAATTTAATCACCAAACGCTATGGGCACCTTGAAACCAATAGCTAATATCAATGGGTATTCCTCTAGCACAAATAAATCATCCAAAACTTGTCTTAATTCACTTACCCAATGACGAACTCGCTCAAAGATGCTGAAACTTGAGAATCTATTGCTTGAATCGTCAAACTGATGTGAAGCGTGTGATGAAAAACTAAAAAAAAAACAAAAAAGGTACGAAGATCAGAGATAGAGAAGAAACCAACACAAAGGAATTATAGTGGTTCAACCATTTAGAAATGGTCTACATCTACTGTAGGAAGGCAGCAGCTGATTGATCTTATTTCCACAATGAGAGTAAACGAATACAGGGTACAGAATAGGAGATACACTCCTTCAACACACAACCTCTCAACCCAGAAGAATTTCCCAGCTCACTATCCCTCTGCTCACCCCAGTCACTCTGATTGCGAAGAATAGGAATAATGCAGAATATATAACTCCTATTCTGTTACAACGAAATGGAGGAGATGGGGCCCATAACAACAAATACAGAAAGTGTGAGAGCTGACGAAGTTTGACAAATCCAGCTGGACTGGAGGTTCGAAAAATAACTCTGACGTGGATTAGCACATTTGGTGTGACTTGGCAAAAACTTCACAAATCTCCCTCTTTGCCATGTTACACCTTTTTCGAAAGTTCTGATATACTGCTGCTGACTTCCTTTCTTTATGCTAATTAGTCTTAGCCCACACCTACTTTAAGTAGGTCTAACAGATGTTGCATCCTTGAGGCAGTCAATGGCTTTGTAAGCATATCAGCAGGATTGTTGATTGATGCAACTTTATGTAGCTTGACTTCTTCATCTAATGTCTTCTCTCTCAGGTAATGGTACCTGATGTCTATGTGTTTTGACCTGTCATGATATTGAGGATTTTTTGCTAGTGCTATTGCACTTTGACTATCACAGAAAACAGAGAAAGAATTAGTCATACCAAGCATTTCATTAATCAAACCATTCAACCAAATACCTTTTTTTACTACCTCTGCTAATGATATATATTCAGATTCAGTTGTGGAGAGAGCTGTTACTGACTGTAGTTGAGATTTCCAGCTAACCACATTCTGAAATAATGTAAAGACATATCCTGAAGTAGATCGTCTTTTATCTAGGTCGGCTGCAAAGTCAGCATCTGCATACCCTATTAGAGTGTTTTCATCTAAACTCCTCTCGAATAGATTAAACCGTGTTTTGTGATCCTTTTCACATACCTTATCACCCATTTAACAGCCTCCCAGTGAGGCTTTCCTGGATTACACATAAACCGGCTGATCAAACTCATTCCAAATGCCAAGTCTGGTCTTGTGCAAGTCATCCCATACATAAGACTCCCAACAGCATTGGAGTATGGGACCTGCTCCATTTCTTTCTTTTCTTCCTCACTGGCCGGTGACTGATTTTTGGAAAGTTTAAAATGGTGGGCTAGAGGGATGAACACTGCTTTAGCATTGACAAGGTTAAATTTTCTGACTGTCTTCTCAAGGTACTCAGTTTGATTAACAAAAAAGGTTTCATTCACACGGTCTCTTATAATGTTCATCCCTAGAATTTTTGTGGCTGGACCAATATCTTTCATCTCGAACTCAGTTTTAAGCTGCATTTTCAATTTTTCAATCTTTCTAATGTCTTGAGATGCTATTAACATATCATCCACATAGAGAAGAAGGTATACTACTGTGATTCCCTCTTCTTTCTTAATGTAAACACAGTTATCAAACAGACTTCTCTCGAAACCACAGCCCTTTATGAATCCATCAAACTTCTTGTACCATTGTCGAGGGGATTGTTTTAACCCATACAATGATTTTAGCAATCTACAAACTAGTTGTTCTTTCCCTTTGGCTTGGAAACCAAGTGGTTGTTCCATATAAATTTCTTCTTCCAATTCACCATGAAGAAATGCGGTTGTTACGTCCATTTGCTCTAATTCTAGATTGAATTGAGCTACTAAGGATAAGAGGACTCGAATGGAGGAATATCTAACAACCGGTGAGAAGATTTCTGTGTAATCAATACCATATTGCTGTGTGTAGCCTTTAGCTACCAGCCTAGCCTTAAATCTAGGTTTATCTTCCCCTTTACTACCTGATTTGAGTTTAAACAACCACTTGCATTTTACAATTTTATGCCCTTCAGGCTTTTCTACCAGAACCCAAGTTTTGTTTTTATCTAAGGAGTTTATTTCCTCTCTCATTGCTTTATGCCACTGCTCTTTATTTTCTGATTTCAAGGCTTGTTCATATGTTAATGGCTCTACATTTTCATCTTCTTCGCTACAAATTAAGGCATATGCTGAAGTCTCTGGAATTTCTATTGAGCAATCGGCTTGCTCATATCTGGATGGGGGTCTAATAGTGCGTCTTTGCCTATCACGGGTGAGCTGATAATTTGTTAAGTTTTCTTCTGATTGGTCTTGCTGTGGGGGAAGATTTTCTGCTACATGTGGCTCATTTATAGTTTCTATTTGAGTTTCAGTTTGTTCAGTTGTCTCTAAATCACTTTGATTTGAGTTAGAGGCAATATTTTCACCACTCATCATATCACCTTCTAACAGTATATCAAAGGTTTCATCTTCCCCTGAAGTTTCCTTCTGGTAATTTAGGCTACCTTCTTTTTCCCATGGCATATCACTCTCATTAAACTTAACATCACGACTCACAATGCATCTTGATTCTCCCTTTTCTAAAATCCACAATTTATACCCTTTTACACCATTTGGGTATCCTATAAAGACACACTTTTGAGATATTGGTGCCAGTTTATCTTGTTTAATGTGAGAGTATGCAGCACATCCAAATATTTTTAGGTGACTAAGATTTGGAGGTCTCCCACTCCACACTTCTTGTGGAGTTTTCATATTTAAGGCCAAGGATGGACTCCTATTAATTAGATATGTTGCTGTATTTACGGCCTCCCCCCAAAATACCTTAGGTAACTTTGCATTTGACAACATACACCTCACTCTCTCTAATATAGTTCTATTGTATCTTTCGGCCAGCCCGTTTTGTTGAGGTGTGTGCGGAACAGTCAAATGTCTTTGAATTCCAGCTTTTATACACATTGATTTAAAGCTTTCACTAAGGTATTCAAGGCCATTATCAGTCCGAATCTTCTTAATCTTTCTGTTTGTTTGATTTTCAATCATAGTCTTCCAGTTTGAAAAAGTTTCGAATATTTCACTTTTATTTCTAAGCATGAACACCCATAATTTTCTGGAATGGTCATCTATGATGCTTAAGAAATACTTTGCTCCACCTAAAGTAGATACTCTAGCTGGGCCCCATAAGTCTGAATGGATATAGTCTAGGATTCCACTGGTTTTCTGGATTGAACGATTAAACTGAACACGAGTTGGTTTTCCTAGAACACAATGCTCACAAAATGGCAAACTAACAGCTTTAGTATTCCCCAAAAGTCCCTGTTTTTGCAATTCTACTAGGCCTCTTTCACTAACATGTGCCAATCGTTTATGCCAAAGGGTAATCTCATTATCCGTTTCAGTTGGAGCTACATTTGTTGTGCACACTGCAGAGGAGCCATTTAAGGTATACAAACCATTCTTTAAACTACCGGTCATAACAGTCATGGAGCCCTTGGATATTTTCATAACCCATCCCTCTGATTTATACTTATACCCAGCTTTATCTAAGGTCCCTAAAGATATAAGGTTCCTTTTCAAATCAGGAACATACCTTACAGCTGGCAGAATTTTCTGTGTTCCTCCATACAAGCTGAGTTTCACTGACCCAACACCCTTAATTAAGCACTGTTGGTCATTTCCCATTAACACTTTTCCTCCCTCTAAATTTTTAAAGTCTAGGAAATAGTGTTTGTGAGGAGTCATGTGGTAAGAGCACCCGGAATCCAATATCCATTCTTCTGTAGGATTTAAGTCTGAAACAGTTAGTACCTCAGCTGAATCATATGTTTCATGTACATTTGCTGAGTTTTGGCTGTCTTTTTTATTGTGATGCTTATTCTTATACTGAAGCTTCCTACAGTCTTTTATCAAATGGCCTGGCTTGTGGCAATAGAAACACTCCCTCGTTTCCTTGCCTTTCGATTTTGATCTATGTTTACTTTGATCCTTCCTATTGGATTTTGGTGTATTCGGCCTAGTCTCTGTTCTACCTCTCACAGTTAAGGCCTCATTTTCTTTCTTCTGAGTTCGAGTTTCCATATCTTTAGAACGAAGAGCATCAAGGACAAGTCTTAGAGTCAGAGAATCTCTTCCATATTTAATGGCAGCTTTTATTTCCTTATAATTTTCAGGCAACGAATTCAATAGTATTATCGCTTGGTTCTCGTCATCTATTTTCTCTCCAATATTTGTGACATCTAGGCAGATCTTAACAAATTCATCTAAATTGTCTTCTAGAGTTTTAGATGAATCCATCCTATATCCAAATAATCTCTCCTTTAAAAGGATTTTGTTCGTTAGAGATTTGTTTAGATACATGGATTCTAGTTTTTTCCACAATTCGACTGCGTTATTTATCTCATCAACCTGTCGCAAAACAGAATCTGAAAGGTATAGAATCATTGTACTGAAAGCAATTTCATCCATATCTTTTCGTTTTGCCTCAGACAAAGGTTCATCTAGGTCTTCTGGTTTTTCTAAGATTTTCGCAACCTTTAGTTGCACTAACATGGCTTTTAATTTCTTTCTCCATAAACTAAAGTCCCCTTTCCCATCAAATTTCTCTAATTCGAATTTTGCAGACATTATCGAAGAAAAAAAAAGGAGAATCGTAAACAGACAGAGAGTACACGATGATTCTGAATTATACTGAACAGACCTAATTAATCGAATCGGGTACTAACCTCTGGGCGTGAGCGCTTCAAACGAACGAATCCATTTATCTTAGCAACTTCTTCAATCTCTGCTATTGCTTGATGCGATTCATCACCGAAGCTTGCTCTGATACCATTTGTGATGAATAACTAAAAAAAACAAAAAAGGTACGAAGATCAGAGATAGAGAAGAAACCAACACAAAGGAATTATAGTGGTTCAACCATTTAGAAATGGTCTACATCCACTGTAGGAAGGCAGCAACTGATTGATCTTATTTCCACAATGAGAGTAAACGAATACAGGGTACAGAATAGGAGATACACTCCTTCAACACACAACCTCTCAACCCAGAAGAATTTCCCAGCTCACTATACCTCTGCTCACCCCAGTCACTCTGATTGCGAAGAATAGGAATAATGCAGAATATATAACTCCTATTCTGTTACAACGAAATGGAGGAGATGGGGCCCATAACAAAAAATACAGAAAGTGTGAGAGCTGACGAAGTTTGACAAATCCAGTTGGACTGGAGGTTCGAAAAATAACTCTGACGTGGATTAGCACATTTGGTGTGACTTGGCAAAAACTTCACAAAACGCTTACTGAACGGAGATAAAAACGAGTGGGTATTCGATTAAACATAACAACCAACTAATTAAACCCATAATCCAACTTACCCACACTGTAAACTCATTGAAAACGCTGGGAGAACGTCGAAAACGCCCCAAAATAGGTTGTCCACGCCCAGCACTGTGCAGTCGCCTGAAAATACATGAAAATCAACCTTCTTTGAGTCTGAAACTTGCTGAAAACCGAGAGAAAACACCCAAACAGTCGAAGAAGACGATTGACGCTATTTGTCGCTAAAAAAACACGAAAACAACCCCTACTCGCGCCTGAATCTCACCAGAAAATGACCCCAAGAGCCACTGTTGTGCCATCGATGTCGTGGTCCTATGTTCGCCGGAAAATGCTTGGACAAGGCGCTGAAGATGAGGAAGGAAGAGTGTGGTCGGCAACTTGAATCACAAGAAGAAGAAAAAATCTATGGAAGATGGGTCTTACGGTTGAGGAAGAAGGAGATGGAGAAAGTTGGACTTTTGGGTGGCTTGGCTCGACGCCTAGGGCTGCGTGCAAGCTAAAAAAATGAATTAGGGTTTGCTTAGCTCCAAAATCCCTTTTATTTCAAGAATGTCATCAACTCAATTAATCCTTTTCCAAGACAATTAATTCTGTTAATTGAACTTTCAATTCAACTAATTGACCAAAAATTTGCTCAATAAACTCGAAATTCGAGAATTTGACATTTACTCAAATTTAAGGGCCTTACATATATAATCATCCTATGAAATATATTAATCTTCTCCCAATTAACAGATTTATAAAGAGAGATTAAATATTTCGTGGTTCAATCTAAAGAAAATTATATAATAACATCATAAATATAAAGATATACAACCAAAGCGAGTTTAGCTCAGTAGTAATTGGCATGGACCTACAACCATGAGATCAGAGGTTCAAATCCCCCCACCCAAATTTTGATGTACTCACAATAAATATAACAATAACAAGAACACTAAGACTAAAAGAGAAAGAGAGAGCAAAGGTCAGGTGAGTTCCTCCTCTCCAGATTTAGCCATCAACAATGCCCTTTACTAAAAGAAATTATATTTCCTAAAATAATAAAACTACCAACTCAATTAGTATCCATGTTGTGTACATTTATCGTGAGTCAATTTAAATATTTTTCAATGATGATGGTATGCTTGAAAAAAAAATTAAACATAATAGCCTAAATTGATTGCATATATACAATCATGTAAGTACCTCTCTACACACTACAAATACTATTTACTTTTTTTTTTTTTAAATACTTTTACTTTCAAGTATCCGAACAAGTCACATAATCCCCAATACAAAAAAAAATGTTGTAGTTTCTTGTTCTTTCTTTAAACCATCTGATTCTTGAACAGAATGAGACATTGAGCTTTCCTTCATCGACCTCAATGCATCCTCAAGCTCACCCGTCAATTCTGGTCGTTTACCCATCTGTTCATATTGAGAACATGATTATTGATCAGGGAACATCCTACATCTTCAGAATTGGACCTAAATGATAGATTTACTTCAAAAAAGAGAGAAATTCAAGCGTGTTAAGCCAAATTCTAGATCAAGAGAGTAGAAGAAACCTGAAGTTGATCAAATATTTACAGTTTTGTCAACACGAAGAACGGAATTTGCAAGGTAAAAGGAGAGTAAACAAGTAACGGGATAAAAAAATTACAATGTAACCGGCCTCAGGTGCATCAGTTTCAAGAATTGTGCAAAATAGACAAAAAAATCAGTTCGTCCAGATTTTGCAAGTTGGATGCTCAAAAGGGGAGTTAAAGGAAAACAAACACAAATTTTTAGAATAAGTTAAGAAAATTATAGGAACAGAAATGCCAAAGAACTACGTCAAGAACAACCACAAATGAAAATGAAAATATAAACCATTGCCTCTGTTTGGTTGGTATGAAAATAGCTTAGATAAAGTAACCACATCGAAACAAGAAAAATGGCCAAAAAGAGGGTCCAAACGAAAAAAAGGCACGGGACAGCCATAAAGAGGGATGAAAAAAAATAAAAAAATTTAAAAAAATTGGATACAATAGAACCAAGAGACAGAGATGAGAACGAAGAACAAAGAGAACTTGACAGAACAAAAAAGCCAACGCAGAGATGATAAGGAACCAGTAAAAAAAATGCATAGAACCAACAGACATATCAAAATATGTAAAATTTGGAACAAAGAGGACAAAAATTATGCTTGTTTTACATTGTTCGAACATCCAATCAGATGCAGAAAATTTTGGATGTGAATTTAATTAACACGCACAGTACTCATCATCGGCAGGCAAGGGACAAGAAATCTTACCTCTTCTTCCCACCCCTCACCATGCTCCAAGAACCTACCATGCATATCCATCGAGCTCTCGGTAAGGGAAGGTCGACAGGCGCGTCAAGTTGAAGCGGCATGGGGTGGGGATCTGAAACAAAAAAAAAATCGATAAGCATTTAGATCTAATAATAGATCTAGGGTTTCGAAGAGGATGAACAAAGGGAGGATAGATCTAGGGTTTCGAAGAGGATGAGGAGAGGGGAGGATGTCGAGTTAGATGAACAACAAGAAAAAAAAAATCAAAAAACGTTAGATCCATGAACCTATCGACGGAAACAAGGAGGATGAAGCGAGGGCAAGTTGAAGCGGCATGGGACCTTAGAGAAACGAAGAGCCCGAGAGAATCGAAGAGGCAGAGAGAAACGAATAAGACGAAGAGAAACGAGAGAGCGATTTAGAAAGACGGAAAGAGAATCGAGGGAGCGATTTGGAAAGACGGAGAGAAAATCGAGGGAGCGATTTGAAAAGTTTGAACATCCAAACGCGGGCTTCGGAAAATGGCCGCCCAAATGAAGCCTTCGATGGGCTTAAGAACACGGGCTTCCAACATTGGCGGCCCAAACACGCCCATAATGTTGTTGGACAATCTTTGCTAGAGGACAATCTGCATGTTTCACAAATGTGTTGAGTCATTGATCTTAGCCATACACATTCTCGACTAGCCTCATGAATTGCCAGGATCTTAGCACGATTTGAGGAAGTAGCTATTATTGTCTGCTTCATAGATCGCCACGATATAGCAGTTCCTCCAAATGTAAATAAATAACCTGTTTGAGATCTAGCTTTAGAATTGCATGACCCTATACAAATATTGGAAGTCTTGCTCTCATAAGCATCGGTCTAGCAATTAATTGCAAACATTTTATAAATGATTGAGCTAGACCATTTTGTGTATAAACATGAGCTACAAGATGTTCAACACTTATCCCAATTGACATACAATAATTATTAAACGATTGAGATGTAAACTCACTAGCATTATCAAGACGAATTTTCTTGATTACATAATCAGGAAAATGTGCTCTTAATTTGATTATTTGACCGAGTAATCCTGCAAATGCAAAGTTTCAACTTGATAATAAACACACATGTGACCATCTACTGGATGCATCAATTAGAACCATAAAATATCTAAAGGTCCACTTGGTGGATTTATAGGTCTGCATATATCACCATGAATTCATTCTAAAAATGTGGGGGATTCAATCCTAATTTTAGCTAGTGAGGGTCTAATAATTAATTTTCCTTGAGAGCAAGCAGCACATGACAATTTATTAGATTGAAGAATATTCTGGTTCTTCAACCGATGTCCATGAGAGTTTTCAATAATCTTTCTCATCATTATTGACCTAGGATGACCCAATCGATCATGCCAAACAGAAAATATATATGGATCATTAAACTTCAGGTTCATTGTTACATATGTGAATATGCGTGTAATATAATCCAGAAGAAAAGGCAGACACCTTTTCTAATATACGTTTTCATGTGAGACAGTTGATATAATATAAAGATACTCTATATTATTCTTTTTATCAGTCTATATATGATAATCATTACCACGTATATCTTTAAAACTCAGTAGGTTTCTTTTTTATTTACTAAAGAACAAAGCATTATCAATTGTAAATTTTGTTCCTCTAGGCTAGGAGTGCAAGCGAAAACCGAAAAACCGAAGAACCGAACCGAACCAAACCGATCCACTGGTTTGGTTCGGTTATTTAGGAAAAAGTTGGACATCTCGGTTCACTTTTTTAGAAAACCGATTTTTTTCGGTTCGGTTCGGTTCCTAATCGAAAAAACCAATAAAAAATCGAACCGAACCGACTATATATATACCTCTTTAAAAAAAAAAAAAAAAAAAACCCTAACCTTCAGTCTTTAGTTTTCTCTTCTCATTCTTGATTCCTCCCAGCCGCATCTCTTCGGCTTCTACTTCTTGATTCCAGACGACGACGCACACAATATTGAAGAGTCTTCTCCTTCTCGATTCCAGCTGCACAAGAGTGAAGACTTGTTCTCCTTCTCGTTTCCATTCGCATGCAACCAAGAAGAAGAAGCTCGTCTCCTTCTCGATTTTGTTGATTGGTCCTCGCCGTTCGGAAGACTGAAGCACAGCAGAGATTCCGGCAGTGTCTCACGCTTCTTCTCCGGCAGTATCCCACGCTTTTTCTACTCGTCTCCTTCAAGATTGTGTTGACCGGTCCTTTCCGCCCTAGTTTCGCCTTGCTGTCAAGAATTTCAATTCGTTCACCGTCCGATAGTTCGTTCGTTTTGCACACTACGCAGCAGCCGTATCGTGGAGGTGGAATCACTTCAGTCCTTCACCGTGGTTTGATTTGCACAACAATTTAGGAGGTGAAATCTCTTTAAAGTGGTTAAATTTTCTTTATTATAATTTTTATTCTTTATACTTGTTAGATTCTGGAAAGTGGAAGGCTGAATTGATGTTGCTGAATTAATCATTCACAGATTTGAGACAAAAATGGAATCACAACCTTAGAGACCGAATTTTTATTCTTTTCCATTGTTTTCGTTCCTGTCTTAGAGACCGAAATTAGAAGAGAACATGGGTAATTGTTCAAAAAAAAAAAAAGCCCACATTGGGCCCAAAACCGAAAATCGATCCATTGGACAAACCGAACCGAAAAATAACCGAACCATTGGACATGATCCATATTGGACATTGGTTCGGTTCACAATTTTGTAAAACCGAATGGATCGGTTCGGTTTGCGGTTTGGTCAAAAACCGACAAAACCGAACCGAGTATCACCCCTACTCTAGGCAAAATAATATTTGTTTTTCCAAAACTTTCAATCAAGTCTGCAAGACCTGATATTGTATTGACTTTTGCTTCTAGCATTGTCAATTCTGAAAAATATTTTCTACTTTTCAAAATAGTGTGTGTTGTTGCACTACCTGCAAGGCATAAATCTTCATTATTCATCTTGGAGTCAACCAAAATACATGAAATATTCATATTTCTTCAGTAAAATAAAAACAACACATAGTGAGCCCCATAATAGGAAATTGAATATAAAATCAAACTTAATAAATAAACATAAATTAAACATTAAATAAAAGGATATTCACATAATCTAATATAACATTTGTTGATCATTTAATGATATTCATTTTCTCTTTAGGAGATTTAATGAGATTTGCAACATCTATTTCATATTTCCAAGATTAATTATCTCTTCAGGAGATTTCTAAAGTTTGCTTTTATACATGGTTTCAATTTTCATACAACAGGTACAAAATTAATGTTCTAAAATATGAAACCTTTTCTTTTAGTAACCATCACAAGATGAGTCATCACAAGATGAGTAATTGCTTCTTCTTGTATTATTGATCATGATCTCAACATTGACAAAAATTATTCGATATTATAATATCCATTTCAGGGAATGATATTCAAACGATTGGTTGAGATTCATGATTTTTCATCAAATGCTCATTTGATTGCTTTAATCTCAAGAAGACATGATGTTTGCTCATCACAATATTTAAAATTTCTTTCTCAATACTGCTACTACAGGAGCATATTCTATAATTGAAAAGAAAGATAAACAACATTATTCTTAACATATGCTCACTTGTTTAAAATCACTTATTGATTAAAATTATGCAACTACAAGTGCATTTAATTAAAGTAACCATTTTTTGATTTGAACTTGTGCAACTACAAGTGCTTTTGATCATGAGCAATTTTTTATTTGAAATGATGCAGCCATAGGTGCATTTAATCACGAGTACTTCTTTATTTGAAATGATACAACTTCAGGTGCACTAAATCAAAATGGGCATTTTTATGCAACTTCGTGTGCAACATCAAAATTAACTTTAGAAAGAGCAATTAACTACTGTATAAGTCTTGTAAACTTTGTAGAATTTAAACTAATGCATGTGTCTAGCATGAATTCAAAAGTTAACATAAACAAAAATATTCAAATGTATATATGATACCCAAATAAATTTAACATTGAATATTCGTGAAAAATCATATATTAACTTCTAAATTAAGAGATTCAACTCTAATCATTACACAAAGAAATATCTCATATATGCATTAAAAAAAACCGTAGGTAAACAACATATTGCAATATTAATATAAGATATATTACAACATATATAACATGTTTTGTACATAAAGAATCTATGATAGTATATCAAATATGTACATTGTATATATATATTGAATACACATGATATAAAGTCTAGAAATGATCATGTAAAAATTATACTGGATAAAGAATACATAAATTAACGAAATCAATATACATTAGCAAAATTAACAATTTTAAAAGATGTATATGATTAAAAAAAAAAAAGAGATATATACAGAGTATTTATGTGCATAATGTTTATCGTATATGTATTACACATTTTAGATCATCACAGAAATAATAAGGATATAAGCATACTATAAGCAATTCAATTATTTGGATAATGTAATTAACATAAATATCATTATCCATAAACAATAAAAATGATTCAAATATTAATACCAACATACATAAATATGATACTTACTAATCACATATAGTATGCAAAATAAAAAATATGATAATCTTGCATAAAATATATACTGTCAACGTTCAATACACAGTGTATATACGAGGTATATATAATACATATACATTATATATGTGAAACGTATCGAAGACATTTGCAAAGTAAAATTAACCCTACCTTCAACTGAATAAAAATGACAGAGACTCATATTGATAACGTGTTATAAAACGTGAAGAACAATAACAAGAACATTAAGACTAAGACTAAAAGAGAAAGAGTAAAGGTAGGGAGAAAAGAGAGCAAATGAATTGCATTCAATTGTGTTGTGTTTAACCCTTCATACACTTCCCTATTTATACTAATAAAAAAAGAATGGTTACAACCTTAAAAGACCTAAAATAGGAGGGAGAGAGCCTAAAGTTAAGGAGAGTCATGAGGAGAACCCTAAAATAGTGGGGTTGAATGTCCTAAAAATGGATATCTATAAATACATTTACAAGACAATTTTCACACATTGATATTTGTGAAATTTAGTTTTGGAAATAGCATATTTGACATAATTGCTTTTACAACTTCACCCTCCATTAATTCTTTTTTACATTAATTATATATATATATATATATATATATATATATATATATACACACATATTACCAATCATCTTTCTTTTAATTAAAAAATCATAAAAAAAACCTTTTTTTTTTTAAAAAGTAAAAGTAGTAAAAAAAAAAAAAAATCTTTAGTACATATGAACTTTTGTTTGATGATTTTTTTTATATTATTTATAATTTGTCAGTATAATGTGAAAATATAATTCACGGTGATTAAATATCATAATAATAAAATTATATATTATAAAAAAATTAGTAATATTCTATCTTTTAAATAAAAAAAATTATATTAATCATATTTAGTTATATGTAATTTTTTTTCAATAGTAATTATTTGTTACTATCAAATAAACTGTAAAAGAAAAATCTCACTATCAAATAAAATAGTAATAAACTAAATTAAAGTTTATTATTGTTTATGATTATTTTGAATTAAAAATTATATTAAAATATTATTAAGCTAATTCATAGAATTTGCTAGAAATAGGAAAGGAGTATTCTATTAATCACCATACGTTTTGATTCCTATTTTTCTTTCCGATAATTTCTAATAAACAACATCAATAGGTCTCTAATTTCTATTCCAAACAATTTAGACAATTTCTAGTAAACAGGATCAATAGATTTCTAATTCCTATTCCAAACAATTTAGATAAATTATAGTAAATAACATCAAACTAATAACATTTCTATTCTCATTGATTTCATTTTGATTCCTAATAAGTAAACGAGAAAACCGGTGTCCTCAATCCTGTAAAATAGTTCTTATTAAAAAAAAAAAAAAAAATCCTGTAAAATAGTTGAGATCCAGTTCAACCACCACAATATCAAAAACAGAGACGAAAGAATTTAACCACCAAGAAAATCGAAATACGGAGCATCCACATTTTCTCAACTAAACAAGCATAAACCAACTGAAATTAGGATTCAGGTTCATCTTCTTCAACATCCATTTTCTCCTGCTAGCCACTCGCAATAAGAACAAAACAGTCGAAGAACAGGTTATGCTTGAGAGGATTAAATAACTTACAGCCAGTCATGTTCTTCCCAACAATACTTCCTGATACAGATCAGAGATGGGATCTGTTCAAATTATCAACTTTGAGTCAAATCACAGAATCTTCTAGAGTTCTGTTCTTCTAACTGGAAAACATCCAAACCAGTAAATCAGTAATCAAAATAACATCATAAAGTGAGAGCCATAGCAAGAATGAACAGCAAGATATTATTATCATCAGCAGCCACACCAAAGGAATGTCTTCATTGTTTTAATAATTTGTACACGATGAACAAATTTGATATTAGGTCCCTAGATACTGAACATGCACAGAAGAAAACATGCTAAATTCATACCGTCTTCATAGAGAAACTAAAGTCTTAGAAGAGGTAGCAAGATAATGGCTACTGGTAGTAGTGAACAATTCTTACAAAAAGGCTAATTTAGGTAATCTTCAGTTCAGTTGTATAAGTTCGAATGTACCAATCACATAATGTAGGCATTTTATAGTACACACGCGAAGAATTAAAGTAGGAAAGATAGATTGACGAGGAAGGTTAGATATACATGCAGCAGACAAAGGTTTCCTTTGATTGTTTGCATGCCAATCAACTGTCAATTTGAGGCTTTCTGCTCCAGGCGTAGTCTTTTTTGACCTCCCTCCTCACTGTGGTTGCTAGAAGTTGTCATTCTCTTTTCCTTTGCCTCCACTGAACATCTTTTGTAAGGTTTAAATCCTGTTCGACAAACCTTGGGGGTTCCATTTCCAATTCCAATTGCAAGAAATTCTCCCTCTCCATTGTTGACACCTATTGTTGATGTATTTCTCTCCGTACCTTGATGATTAGAAGATCCACAAGTCTTGCTGTTAAGGTCCAAAACTGATGCACCACTATCTTTATCTACAATCTGACTATCTTTCTCAACATTCTCATTCTCCTTACTCTCGTTTTCTACATCATATGGGGGTGAAAAGCTTTGAGGCAATACATCACGAGTGAAGAGTGCTTGAAAGGCCAGCCGCCCCTGTATGATATAAAATTACAAGAAAATATAAGCATTATACGAAGAAAAATTCAACAAACTGTATAAAATAAAATAACATACCCTTTTTACCTCATCAGAAACCTCCTTCCAAGATTCACTTGTGTTACTGATGCTTCTACTGCGACGATTACTGGACTCAGTAGCTGGACGATTCATCTCAAGCTCCTCCTCCTCCTTTTCTTTATCATCCTTTTCTGCTGCATCAATCTCTTGATCGCTTCCAGATGGTGTATTGGAACCACACGACGAACGATCTACTTGTTTTCCCCTCTTCCCCTTGTTTGAATCATGAAACTCAACCTCAGCAGGTGTCTTCTCGTTATGGGCAGGTTTCACCGTAGCACTAGCATTTGCATTTGCACCTCCACTACCCTCAGAGTCAGATGATGACTGAGTAGGTGACTTGGAACCTGAATGTTGAGCTGTCAAAGCTTCTGATTGTTCTGCATCCAGCTGCTTATTTTGCAAAGCAGCATTTTGTAGGGAACTTTCTACTTTGTCCTTGGACTCGGGATTTGGACAGGTATCTGATGATTGTACCATAGGAGCTGATATAGCAGCATTGGCAAAGGCAGAATGAAAAGGGGCACATATAGGTAGCAGTCCATGGGCTGCCCACCATGCTGTTGCAGCTGCTACAGTTGCTGCAGCAATGGCTTCCATACTTGGGGTGGGGTTCATTTGCTTGGTTCTGAAACTTTCTTTATCACACACGGTAGAATCTACAGAAGTTTCAGGATTCATATAGGGCCAACATGTTGCTGTCAAACTTGCTATTGCGTGGGCTGCAGGGTTTTGTTGAAGAGTAGACACAATAAGATTCGAGAACGTGGAAGACATGTGAAGAAGTGACTTGTAATTTTCTTGGTTAGGCTGAAGTAAGGTAAATGGAGTAGGATGAATAGGTGGATATGATTGATAAATGCACCTAGGTGCATTATTTTGATGTTCGAAAGAAACAGAATCAGATGGATTCCCAAGTATATTATGCTCTCCTTGAACCTCCATTGCTGGATGAAAAGTGGATTCCTGCAGCGGAGTATCTGTTAAAGACCCTTGAGCATTTTCTCCCAAGCTTCCATCTACCACATGCACAGGCACATGCCTTGGATAATTATGAGCAGCTTGCATTTCATCTCCAGACAGTACGCAGCTTAAAGCTTCTTTCTTTTCAGCAGACACCAATTTTTCGTGTGAAGCACTTGAAATCTCCAATTCTGAAACTTTGCCTGTGACTTTATCATGGAGTGGCTGTTTGGCATCAAGGTAGTTAGATATTATGACTCAGTAAGTTTTTTTTTTTTTTTTTTAAAGAACATGTAAGATTCATTTCTTTCATTTTGCACAATTACCTCTTTAACTGATGGCACAAACTCCCTGAAAGCACACAAGTCGTTCAATTTAACTTGCACAGGTACAGAATTTTTGTTTTTCAAAGAAAAGGAATTAGCTTCTCGTGATATGGGAAATACTTCTGAGCAATTATCGTCATGAGTATCCTTTTCATTAGTTGCTTGTTCTTCTCCACTAGTAGCCTAAGAATATAAGTAGCAAAGGTGAAATATTATAATGATAAACATTAACGCATTGGAAGAAGATAGAAGAATGCAACAAACCTCATTCAGTGGCTCTTTCTCCAAATCCAAGATTTGTTTGCTCTGTGAAGAAGACACCAAAGTCAAGAGCTTCCCGTCATTTGCTCCCAACTTTGGTATAGGAGTCTTCCTTGGATAAGGATTACTTGGTTTCCTCTTAGGACGAGGTGGTGGAATGTCTATGTCGAGAGCTTGTCCTACAGGAATCCCCTTAACAAGTGCTTCTTTTTCCAACTGGAAAAATTAAAATTAAAATTAAAAAAAAAAAAAAAAAAAAAAAAAAAAAAAAAAAATCTCAGAATCTCAGTATATCTTCTCACAATATCCACTTTGCAAAAAATTTCTAAGAATATCCATGTAGTGGAGTGGAACAATTGCTGAAAAATTATATTGAATTAGCAACTTTGTACATGGCCTAGCACGTTAGAATCCTAGAAACAGATACAGTGGCCTGATTTGATGTGTTCATATAAAAGTTCAGATTCCAGAAGGAACAGGAAACTGGTGGTTTCCAAGGACAGTCCTTTCAAGGATAAGGAACCTAATAAGTGTAACCGTGAAGATTGTCCTGTACTTTAAAGAGTGCAAGCTTTTTCCTGAAGTTGTCAGACAAATTATATTATTAGAAATTTTTACAAAACAAAAGATGAGGTTATCAAAACCTCAATACACTTTCAAGACAGTTCACCTAATTTTTGCTATCCAAATAAAACATGTTGTCATGTCAAGGAATCCAAATTAGTAGTGATACGGATGAAACTATGTAAACTTTATAGAAATTGTTAAAATTTGAAACACAAATTCATTTATTCACGCATCATAGTGATAATATATCAAGAAATAAATTTTCTTTTTTTATAAGAAACAATTTCATTGATGTATGAAATTTACAAAAGGGATACGAGATCCATAGAGATTACAAAAGGCTCTCCCAACTATTAATGAGGGAGGCGTATGAGTATGAAGCTAACAAAGGAGAAAGTTTACACCAAGAAATAGCATAGTAAATGACAGAATCGAAAAAAACTTCAAAAGAGAGTTCCTTATCCAAGAAGATCCTTCATGCATAAATACATAAAAATAAATTTGCTAACATATACACATAGCCATCAAATTGTTGTATACAGTCATGAAAATCTATTGTCAGGTCTGACAAGCTGCAAAATAAGAGAAGATGACTTCAGAGTTGCAACTCCTAGTTTGGTGCTGGCCTAACGAGCTCTAATTTTGAAGTTAATACTTGAGTTGGATAAAGAACTAAGCTAGGAGGTTCCACACTATTAATGTAGTGTTTGGCAAATTTGATTATTTATTAATTTATATATAATCACATTCTAATTTACTTTTACCTTCAAAATCACGTAGATAGTTGCTTTTGAAATTAGCTTTTCTAGAAATATGTTACCTCACATCTATTTTCCTCCTAGATCATTCTTATAAAATCACATAGATAGTTGCTTTTGAAATTAGCTTTTCTAGAAATATGTTATCTCACATCTATTTTCCTCCTAAATCATTTTTATATTCCTTTGTATTTAAATTATAATGAAATATTGATTGATTCAATTTTTTATAACAATTATTTTCCTAATATTTTATCAAAGAATTTAGAGTATACAAAATAATTTGCAACTTAAATCATATAAATTTGTAAATAATTATCTTATAACAAATTTGGATATTAAATATCCATATAAAAATGATTAAAATAATACATCTATTATGGTCATTAGGGCTAAATCACAAAAATTAATATTAATTTACTAAACACTGTAACCTACTTTTCCATATTTAAAAATTGAAATTTCCAAACACAAATTTACTTCATATTACACTTGATTTTTCTAAAATAATTGTTGTAAACAATTATTTTAAAAGCTACAACAATCTCAAACTAAGCCTAAGTCACCACTCTAACCTAAAACCTAAGCTATAAGTTAGAATCAGTTAATTTTTTCACACTTACAAGCTTAAAAATTAAAAACTAGATTATCAATATTAGTTTGTGAGAAAATGACATTATGGAGTTCAAACGTAGAGTAGGCTATGTTTCTATATGAAATCATCACTCTACCCAAAAGCTGAGGTTGGGATATATTTAATCATTTTAATATATTTCTAGCAAACTTGATTTCATGATCTTTATCTAACTTTGAAGGTTATACAAATCCCTATGGTTTTTTTTTTTTTTTTTTAAGAAACCGAACTTTCATTGAAAAGATGAAAGAATACACATGCATACAGGAAAACAAGTCCAAGAAAGAAAAGGGAGTCTGAAACTAACTACAAAAGGGACTCTAATCCAGAAGAACAAGACCAAGATCATAACTACAGAAAGATCTAGTGACAGACGCCCACAAGAAAGTATTAAATCTAACTATACCTCCCATACTTCCTCACTTGATTTCTCTTTCCCTCTAAAAGTCATATTATTCCTCTCAAACAACACTGCAAAAAAGAAATGACTGCCACAACACCTTGCCTTTATCCCTAAAGGGGGATGCAAGAGCACCTCCCCCAAAAGAAAATGCCCATCTCTATCACGCACCTCGTTGACACCAAACAAACTCTCCAACGATCCCAAAGGTAGTTAGCAAACTGACACTCCCACAACAAATGATACAAATTCTCCTCATACCTTTTACAAAGAATGCAACATTGCGGACACAAAACGAAAGAAGGGTGACTTCGAATGAGGTCCAAAGTATTAACCCTTCCAAGTAAGACATGTCAAGCAAAAAACTTCACTTTCTTAAGAATTTTAACCTTCTAGAAGGCAAAAACAGAAGCCTCACAAGCAGGATTAGAGTTAGGGGAAAGGACCAAAGACTAAAAATAGGAATGACAGAGCAACCCGTAGACAGGTCTGTGGACCAAACTCTGACATCCCTCCTCCCAAAATGAATAAACTGATCACGAAAAATACAAATTGATCACGAAAAATACAAAGGAGGTCCGCCACATCAATCGCCTCCCTATCAGTAAGGGGGCGATGAAAGCCAAGAGAAATCGAAGAGGTAAGGTCAGGAGAAGGCAACATAGAGGCCATTGAATGCAACCTCTTCTTTGACAAGAGATAGAGACGAGGGAACAAGATGAACGGAGGTTTTTCGCTCAACCCCATGGACTTCCTGGAAATAAACAACAGAGCCTTCCCCCACATAGCACCTGACAAATTGTGGAAAAGAAGGGAAATAAGAAGAGAGAGCTTCCCAAAAGTCTTCAATCTCCTCATCTTTTAATAATCTTCTAAAAGAAAGATTCCAAGCACCAATTTGGAAATCCCAATGAAATGAAATAGAATCATGTGGAGAAGATGAAATAGCATACAATCGAGGAAAACTGAACTTTAATGCCAAACCATTCAGCCAAGGATCTTCCCAAAATCTGATTTTCCTTCCATTACCCAATTTGAAGTGTGCAAGAGAATCAAAATGCTGCCAAATTTTAGCAATGGACAGCCAAGGACTACGAAGGCTGCAACATGTCCTATTTTCATAATTCCAACTTTATTGTCCCTATTGTTTCCATTTGGTTTTTGGTTCCTATTTCACTCCCTTGTGGAGTTTGTATCCTTGAACATTAGTCTCTTTTCATTCGTCAATGAAAAGTTTCGTTTGTACAGGAAGGAAAACAAACAAAAAAAGGACCCTCAGGTTAATCCATTAAGGCTCGTAGCTATTTTTTTTTTTTTTTTTGATATTCGTGAGTGTTTGGCTAGCTTATGCGCACCTCGACTAATCTCACGGGACACTACATTTGATTGGCAAGGAAACTCGTAGGATGTTAAATCCTAGGTAGGTGGCCATCATGAATTGAACTCATTCCCTCTAAGCCCTTTATTTTTCTATGGCCCTTATTGACCACTAGGCAACTCATGATGGTTCATTAAGGCTCCTAGCTCAACTAGGAATTTGAACCATGTTCTTCCTTGGTGCAATCTAACCTTCTTAAGAAACTTTTGTCTTGGTTGTGACATGGAAAATGAAATGTATGATCTGGCATGCATGTTTGCATGTCCAATATCAATAAATACCACGTTCAACTAATCACTTCCAAGCATAGTAACTTTGTAGCTACATCAACTACAACTCTTCTATGAAGATTTGCTAAATAAACCAAGCTTCCAATGCAGCAATCAACCACTAATATGTTCAGGTTTTTGTCAGCAATGTCTTTCAAATTGAAAAATAACCCTTCTCTTAAACTATCTTTACCGCACCCAATAATGCACAAAACCCATCAGGATTTTTTTTTTTTTTTTTTTTTTTGATATCCGTGAGTGTCCGGGCCAGCTTACGCGCACCTCGACTAATCTCACAGGACAACCGTCGGATATTAAATCCTAGGTAGGTGGCCACCATGGATTGAACCCATTCCCTCTAAGCCCTTTATTTTTTCTATGGTCCTTATTGACCATTAGGGCCAACCCATGATGGTTAAAAACCATCAGGATTATTGTAAATGGAAATGACTAAAAACCCTTCGTGTATGTGTTCTTGGGGTCTATTGTGGTGGAAAAAATTCATAGCATTTTCTGGGTGTATTTCTATTGTTGGTCTCATCCCGTCTTGCCATTAATGTAGGTTGTTCTTGTCTTTCTTGCTGAAGATTATTGTTGTTACCTTTTATTTGCTATCGTTCATAATACCAATTAGATAGATTCAAAAGTCGATTTGACTGTCTGGCTATTCTACCCATCATAAATTAAACTCTGAACATATTTCTTTGAATTTCTCCACAGAAATATCTAGTTGGTGGTCTTAGTGAGAAAATAGTTTGTGGATTTTGGAGAAATTCTACTTTAGACTCCCTACCGACAAAACTACTTCACTTCCTAAGTGTTATGCTCTTTTCCCAGCCATCAAGCCTCTCACAAGGTCGTTCTGATACCAATTTTGGTGTAAACCAAATGAGAGAAACTTTATTAATGAAATCTGACGTGTTTACAGATGGAGCACTAGTATAGTACTAGTTTTATGCCAATGGAATCCTTCCTAACCCAGCGGCTAGTTTATGCCAATCAAATCCTAATTAACTCAACGGCTAGTTTATACCAACTGAATCCTAATTAGCCCAACAGCTAGTTTATCTCAATTGAATCCTAACTAACTAGTTTGGTTAAAATACATTGCATCAATTTATTTTTCAAATTGGCTAAGATTCAAAAATAACTTCTAAAACATAATATAAAATTTTTATCAAATAAATTTGTAGAATTTAAAAGCATACGCTAAAATGTCGTTTAAATTTTTTAAAATATGTTATAAATTTACAACAGAAAAATAAAGGCATTCCAATTAATATGTTATAAATTTCAAAACTTAAAAAATGTGTTAAAATACACCACATACAATGCACGTAAAGTTTTCTAGTTTCTTAAAAGTGTTATAACTTCTAAGGATATCATAATTCAAAAGAGAAAATAAGTAATTATTAAAGGACCATTTGTGAAATAAAAATCTTGCAGAACTTCTGGAAGAAAAATATTTTTGGGAATATATTGAGAAAATGAAGAATCTTGGGAACCAAGGGAATCCTTTATCCTTCTTTTTTTTTTTCTTTTTTCTGTGATTGTGAGTAATGTGTTGAGTAAATTGGTCATTCGTGAAGAGATTTTTTTTTTTAACAAGAAAGGAAACTTTTCATTGAAAAACTTTTGAGTTTTTCAGAGAGTAAATTGGTCTCTGGTGGAGAGAATTATTGCAAGACTTTTGGAAGAGAAAAAGTGCACTCTGCTGATCTTTAATATGCAGAGTAAAGCTTGCTTTGATTGGTCATTGGCTTCCAACTTTTGCAGCTCCATACTACATATTTCTTTTCTCAAAAAGGGAGAAGATCAGGAGAGAAGAGGGGAATGGAGAGACATCTGGGTTTTTTTTCCCAAAGATAGAGGATTGGATGAGAGAATAGAGAGAGAGGGGGAGATAAGGGGAAGAAATAGTTTCTCAGGGAGAGAAGAAAAAAAAGCCACAAAAGAGAAAAGTGATATAAAATTACTAAAAACTTGCCACATCATCTAAAGTTGACCAGATGAGCATTTCCACATCAGCATTTAACATCTCTAACATTAACACTTTTCAATTTCTCTTAATGAAGAGCCAGTTTCTTGTCATCAATATCTATAATATATTCCCATTAATGTTGTAAGGGTTCTAGAGAAAAAAAAATGATGAATTGAATGGAAAGGAGCTGAAGATGAAGAGAGAAGCTGCCTTATAAACTGGAAAAAAGTTTCTGACCATTGCACAGAGATGAGGGGGGATTGGCCTCGGAAGCTGGAGGAAGAGTGCCCCAACCCTAATATCTAAACTGGGTCGAGAATTCATGAATGAGATCAAAGCACTGTTGCACATAGATATTGTTTCATACAAAATATTGAGCAAGGGCAGAGAACTATATCTACTAGGCACTAACTCCAAGAACAAAGCCTGTGGAAGAGCATTTCCAAATGTAACCGGAAAACTGAAAGGTGGCATTTTTCAGAATAGACAACAAAGAAAGGACATGTTTGAAAGAATATCTGAATGGGTACTTAATCATTAAAATTCATTTTTCCTAGACTGTACTAGATGGCAAACTCTAAAGGATTTTTTTTCCTAGTAATTGTTGGACTGAGGAGAAAAGAGAGATTTAAGTTCGGAAGACATCCTTCTGAGTAGGGACTTGAGAAAGGACTGCTCTCTCCAGTATTCTTCATAATATTTGGCAAACTCAGCATCAATGGAACGGTCCCTGGATGAAATTAGGTGCTTCACTTGCAGGTCTTTGTTGAATAAGTACTTCCCCTCCAATGGTATTTTGGATAATACTCTCACTAGCGCAATCTAGAAGGCAGAAGTTCCCGAGAAAGTTAAGTTCTTCACTCGGATCTTGGCTCTAGGGGGTTTGAATATGTAGTAGAGTGTGTTGTTCGTTAGCAAGCTAAATATTTGTCTTCAGCACCAGTGGACTTTTGCAACCATTGCATCGACCTCAAAAGAGTGTGTGAAGGTATCTTCATGGACTTTATTGAAGGATTTTTTAGGTCTAAAGGATTGATTCTATTCTGGTTGCAGTGGATTGCCTTTCCAAATACGCCCATATTATTCCCCTCAAGCACCTATTCTGAACATCCATTACTCACCTTTGTGTAGGAAATCATGTATCTTTATAGGGTTTGAAGGAGTATTGTCTCAGACAGGGATAAGGGTTTTATTATTTTTTTTTATGAAAATACCCGTACAAAAAAAACCAGCCCCCAAAAAGACATCCCTTAAAGGAAGGGCTGCCAACTCAAAATGATAGAACCTAGAGTATAATTACAAAAAGCCTTGGACGGAGGCCCAAAGAGAAACATAGAATCTAGTGAGGGCCCAAACATCGAAAGGACCTCTCTCAGTGCCACGAAAAACCCTATTGTTTCTCTCACACCCCAAAGACCCCATAAAACAGCACACACCCCAGCTAACCATAAAAACCTCCCCTTATCGCGAAATGACGGATGGAGGAGGAACTCCTGGATCATCTCCCTGAAGTCTTTGAATCGTCCCGCTTGAATCCCGAACGCGTCATAAAAAAGACTCCACACCGAACGGGCAAACCGGCAATTCCAAAGGATATAGTCAAAATCTTCCTCTGCCTTCTGACATAAGATGCAACAAAACGGGCCAACCAACGAACTTCCTCGAGAGCTTATCTATCGTATTAACTCTTCCGTGGAGAACTTGTCAAATAAAGAACCTTACCTTCCCCGGGATTTTCACTTTCCAAAGAATAGAAAAGATAGGCTCACTATGGGGAGAAGGGTTGAGAAACCACCGAAAAAGAGACGGACAAGAAAATCCCTCAGCAGGGTTAAGACTCCAATAATAATAAACCACCGACAAGAGTTTTATTATTATTAGGGAAAAATACACTTTTGGTCCCTGAGGTTTGGGTTAAGTGACAGTTTGGTCCCTGAGTTTTCAAACTCAACAAAAATACCCCTGAGGTTTGAGATAAGGAACACTTTGGTCCCTGCCGTCTATTTTTCTGTTAAGTTATAACGCCTGCTGACGTGACACTATTATTTTAATTAAAAAATATTTTTTTTTAATTTATTTAATTAAATAGTAATAGATTAAATAAAAAATATTTTTTATTCTTATTTTTATTTCTTTCTCCCTCTCTCTTCCTCATCTTCTACTCCATCTTCTTCTCCCTCTTCAACCACACTGGCCGCCGGAGACAGCAGGTCGCCGCCCGTCGCCGTCGCCGGCGCCCGACGACGACTTTTTTTTTTCTTCTTTATCTTCTCTTTCTCTTATCTTCTTCCTTCCTTCTTCTGTTTCTGTTTTTTTTTTTTTTTTTAAATCAGAATATCAGGGAGGGGGAGGGAGGTCCATCATCTTCATCGTCGACGGCTCCGACATCACCCCTTTCATCTCCATCATTTGTCCCCTGATTCACCTCAGCACCACCAACAAATCCCTTCCGCTCCCCAACCTCCTCATCGTCTTCGCCGTCAAAACCGTCGCCGATCTGACCTTCCTCCACCACCTCCTCCCGCCTTCCGCCACGACCACTCTCTTGAACCTTCGAATCGAGGCCTATGTGACAAGAGAAAATTCCCCCAAAAGCTAAATCTCGCCGCTCAGAACGGTGATTCTCAAACCGTCCTCTCCTTCCCTTTCCTTTCTCTTTCTCATTTTCCCTTTTCCTTCCCTTATTCTTCTCTTTCCCCTTCTCCATTCTCAAATATGAAAAATCGACGTCATCTCCGACGACACAGCCCACGTTCGAACGACAACACCGACAAGCTTTGTTCTGAACGGCGACACCACCACAAATCTCGAAATCGACGACGACATGAACAAATCTGAAAATAAAACCCACGATGACACGAACAAATTTGTTCATAAAACCCGCGTCGAATGTCTCCTTCTCTCGGTCTTCTCCTTCTCCGGCGACTAGTGTTGACGGCGAGAACACACGGCGGCATGAACTCAAATCTGGAAAACCCACGGCATGAACTCAGATCTAAAACATTTTCCTTTCTTTTTTTAAATACGAGGTTCGTCAGGAGAAGGGGAGAGCAGAGGAAAAGGGAAGGAGAAGAAGAGACGGCGGTTCTGGCGACAGCCAACTCCGGCGTGCGACGGCTCCGACTCCAACGACGACAGGTGATGGCCCGACGGTAAGGAGAAGAAGAATAAGAGGAAGAAGAAGGAGGGAGGAGAGAGAAATGAAAAAGAAAAAAACATAAAAATATTTTATATTATTTTAATATATTTTGTTTTAAAAAATTAAAAAAAAACATTTTTAATTAAAAAAACAGTGCCACATCAGCAAAACGTTAGTAATTAACGGGAAAATTGGACGGAGGGACTAAAATGAAACGAAATCCAAACCTTAGGGACTAAAATGTCGAGTTTGAAAACTCATGGACCAAACTGTCACTTAACCCAAACCTCAGGGACCAAAAGTGTATTTTTCCCTTATTATTATTTACTATTATCTTAGAGCTCGAGGACACAGTAGTAGAACCTGTAGAACAGATCCTATTCAGGTAAGGTCGTTATTATTTATCATTATCTTTGGAGGATCTCTTTAAATGTCAAAGGACTATACTTGAGCACAACCTCACAAACCAGCCACAGATGGATAGGCAAACGGAGGTGATCAATAGAGGTACAGAGACGTATCTTTGGTGCTATGAGGACCCATCTCATGAGGTATTAACGGAGGTCTCATCACATGCTTTAAATCACAAATCTTTCAGTCTCTTAATAACACCTCTCTCGAAAGTGAGCAACTAAAAGAACACTTTGTCAATGAAAAAGATGCGAGTATTTTCAATTATGCAGGAAATGATGAAGATCTGTTCAATTTTCTTGAAGACCTTCAGATTTCTTTAGTCAAAATAAAGTCTAAAGGATAATCGGAGTCTCTTTTTGGTGGAAAAATGCTTCTTGGGTTGCTAACTTTTCTGGTGGGGTGTTTTTTTTTTAACAAGAAACAAAATTTTTCATTGACTAATGCTAAAGAGATACAAACTTCACACGGGAGCAAAAAGAGAAAACAAAAAAAAGAGCACAAAGGAAATATGGAAGCATCCCAAAAACTTGGAAAAATCTGCAAACAGCTCGGAGAGAGAACACCCTGATAAAACTTGGGATCTTGAACCAGAAACATAATTTTGCTAACTAAAACCCAACCAACCACGATGCTATCCATTCTTAGAATAAGAATTCACAAACTTCAGAGTAAAAACTAAACCAAAAGGATGACCTTAATCAAGTTCATAGCAAAAAGCCAGACAAACCAAGCTAGAAACAACTGGAACTCCCCTAACAACTGAAAAAAGAAGATAGGAAGAAAACCACTTCCTCAAAAATCATAATCAAGAGGCACAACACCATCAAAGCTACTAAATGCCACGAGAAGAAGAGGGGGAAAAAATCCTCTAGCTAATTGACCATAACAAAATGAAGCTCAATCCACAAACCTTGTTCTTTTGGATCACTGTGCGCAAATCCAGAAAATAACAACAAAGCATTACTGCTGACTTTCACAATGAGAAAAATATACAAGCTATAATTGAACTTTCTGACTAACCCCTTGGAAACAAAAGTGGAAATCTCTTTAAATTGCCTACCATGATTAAAGAAGAAAATTTATCTGGTATCAAAACATCACTACTTGATGGTGGAATTTCATCTGAAACCTTAAAAATGGGGCAGTCAGACTTGATTATGGTGTCTGAAAAAGAGCTTTTAAGTCATCAGAAACAGAATCCTTGGCTATATCTTCTTCACAAAGGTTGTTATGATACTGAAGATCCAGTTCCACACTACTTACACCAACATCAAATTCACAATCCAAGACCTCAATGTAGGGAGAAGAGTGATCGTTGTGTGGTGAGTTTGTTTTCGAAGAAGATAGTAAAAACTTTTCAAAATGTGTAACTTTGGGCCCAATATAACAGTGTTCCACAATTAGGTTTTTGGATGAATCCTTTGGAAGATCGTCTTTCTCTGAGTTGATTGTATGGACCAATAGATTTTTACCAGACTCTTTAATGATAGCGACATTAAGTAGGGAGACATGCGGATCTTGAGAATATAAAGAAACACAGTCATTTTTCCAGATGTACAATTTTGAAAAGGATTCATAAAAATAATCTCTTCCCTCTCTTATGTTCTTCAATAATGGCAAGTTCTTGATCGAGATCTATCCGTCGTACCCTTCCAAATAACTCGGATAACTATGTTTCTAGCTGGACCACTATACAATAAGCAAATGAAAGTCACCAAAAAGTTTCCATTTACCACTCAACATAAGAGCCCAAGCTAAATTTTTTTATTCATTTGGATCAATGCTTTGTCCGCTAAAAATGGATTTAAAATTACTAGAACTTTGAAATACTCTTCTGATGTTGCTTTAATATCGATCTATTTGTTGTATGCAAATAATTTGGACACAACTAATAAATGGTTAAAATCCAAGGAACTTCATTGGCCTTTCTAACCCAGAACAAACCGTGTCCAATAGAGTTGATCGAAGCAAAATTCTCTTTGAATGGATTCTTCCACTGTTCTGCATTGAAATCTTTTAAATTTGATAAAACTATCTTTACATAGTACCTGCCAATGGAGTTAACTTTGATAAATGGTGGATTAGGAAGAGTCCTTTTATGTTGGTTCATAACTTAAAACTTTAAAAGGAAATCTTTTAACATTTTCCAAAAGTTAAGTCATCTTCTGTTTAAGATCCCCATAGACACTTGAATCAACTTATGTCCTGTAGTAGGTGGCCAAACCATACATTCAATAATCCAACCAATGGAGGATTCAATTTTGATAAATGAGTGACACCAAAATCATCCCTATTTTTCTTGACAACGCCAAAATGATGACAATAGTATCATTTCTACTAAAGAACTTTTGAACCACTTCAACTGTGATAATGAGAGGGAAATCGACAGTTTGTTATTCATTTCTTCAAGATAGAAAATACTGTCTTCATACCAAATACAAAAGAACCGATTATTAACACAGAAACTTCTAGAATCCAGGAATCCTACAGCTTTACAGTGAACCCAAATGAAGAAAAGACAGCAAAGACAACGATGGCGACAACTGCAGCGAAAATGAAAGCGATTGGTGGCTAGGGTTAGGGTGAGAGAAAAGGCAGGAGGGGAGGCCTAAAAGAGATGCAGTCTCGTAAATGACGTGATCACAGGTCAAAAGGACGATTGGGTTCGACATGATCGGCAACAAAAGTGGAAGCGAACAACAATAAGGACAGCGGCAACAGAAACGTAGCCAACTGGTGGCTAGGGTAGGGTTAGGGTGAGAGAAAAGGTACTTTGGTGGTATACTAGAACCCCTTTTTCGCCCATAATTTTAGGGGTGTTCTTTTCCTTTTGTCAATCGTTGAAGACGTTTCAAAGAAGGTTCAAAGTTGGCTGCTCCTCCCACTGGATTGAGTGTTCAAAAGTTCTGTAAGGAGTTGTAGCAGACTCTTCTATGAAATCTTCTTGGCTTTGAGGTTTTGTTGATGGACTCTTTTGTTCAGTGCCTTGCTCATCAAAAAGGATTAAAACTCTTTTCATTATTGGAATTTAGGGCTTAGGGGTGGAGTCCTTGAATTTTCAGCTTTCATCTTGAGGTGCAACTTTTGCAATTCGGATTTTTGGTTGCTTTGGTTTTTTGTCATGTCAAGATCTTTGGTGTTTTGTTCCTCGTTTTTATTTTTAATCTCTTGTATTATTTGGAGTTTTGTTCTTTTTTGGGGGGTACTTTGTTTTTATGAACATTTATCAATCTCTGCATATATCAATGAAAATTTTGTCTCTTGTTAAAGAAAAAAATGGTTGGCATGGGCTCAGTTTAGCTATAATACAACATTCAATTCTACAATCAACTAACACTATTTAAGTAGTTTGCAGTCGGCACCACCTCCTATCCTCCCTTGTATGCTTGATATTCCCCCATGGCTAAGTGGATCAACAACTCAAAGATGGGGGTTTATTCTTGAGGAGCTAAAGGAGCATTTTGTAGAGAGCCCAGCGACGTAAGTTCACCATTGTGTTAGGGACCAAGGCAGTATGGGATGCCTTTGTCCCACATTGGAAAGATATGGACTTCTAATGGGGTATATAAGTGGTTGGTTCTCCCTCCCCAATCGCTTGTCTTTTGGGGTGTGGCTCTCCAACTACTTAGATACCTAACAATTGGTATCAGAGCCGGTGGTCGACGGCTTCAGAGAGGAGTGGCAGCGGAGGGGCTGACCGGAACCAGCCGAGTGAAGCGTCGCCGTGTGTCTTGAGCATGCTTGTCCAGGGCGAGTTGTGCCTATGGCCGCATGTCCAAACCATCCTCACCCATCATGCTTTAGTGCCATGTAATTAGTTTTGTTATTTACTTTCTGTTGTAATGAGTTTTGTGGGCGTATGACTCCTCGCGATGTCGCATGTTCACGCCTGCCAGACTAAAAATGCCTCATAATGTACTATAGGGGGGACCAAGTAGTCATCAAACCACCCCCCTACCAAGCATTGTATACTTTCTTGCAATCAAGTTTTCTTGCACCCTTGTATTCAATGCTCTCTTTTAAAGATGTTTTCAATGCTTTTTCTCTCTCACGTTTTATAAAACCAATTTTCTCCTAAAACGTGAGTGGAGGCTAGACCCTACGCCGAAGTTGTCCGCGATTTGCGATTTTTGTACGGCTGACTTGCCCGCCGGGTTAGGACAAGTGCCGCACAATCGCCCGTCCCGAGTTTGAAAGTTTGCGATTGTGACACCGTGCACAGCCGCCGAGACGTCGGCTTTCCGGGGAGGGGCAATTGTTAGGGACCAAGGCAGTATGGGATGCCTTTGTCCCACATTGGAAAGATATGGGCTTCTAATGGGGTATATAAGTGGTTGGTTCTCCCTCCCCAATCGCCTGGCTTTTGGGGTGTGGCTCTCCAACTACTTAGATACCTAACACATTGCTAATGGGAAAATAGGGGAAGTTCAATTTTGTTGTGAATGACTAGGTATGCGTTAAACCATTGCATCAAGTTAGGAAGTATGGACACTTTAGCTTGGCTAACATGTTGGACACTTGGACACCCTGACATTTCTTGGACACATATCGTACATTTGTTAACACAATAGATATGCGTTAAACACAAGTGGTGCAAAGTAAGTATGGTCCAATATTTGTGACACACATGTCGAATACTAGTTTAGGCCTAATAAATAGACACAAATAGTAATATTGAGAGAGAAATATATCAAACTCATTGTTTTAAGCATATAAATCAATAAATTTATTGACTTTAAATTTCTTTCTTGTATACAGATGACATATTTTTAAAAAATGTATATTTTAATAAATGTGTTATTGTCGTATCAGTGTCCTAAATTTTTTAAAAATCACGTGTCACAAAGTCCTTGTTGTGTTGTATCCATGTCTCGTGTCCATGTCCCAATCTGTGTTTCTTAGGCATCAAGGATCCTTGATTAGGCCTACCAATCCTAAGTTGGATTCATAGTTTGTTGGACTGTTTTAGGTGATTGAGAAGTTTTTACCAGTGGTTTATTGTCTATTACTTCCTAATTCAATCATAATCCACCTCTACTTCCACATCTCACAACTGAGGAAGGCAGTAGACCACACCTTTCCTATTTATCGCATTCCACCAAATTTTTCATCTGATAGGTTTTGAGGGTCAGAGCAGCTAAATTATTGGGAGAAACGGCATCTAAATCAAATCCAAGTGTCATGGAAATATCATTTGTTGGGACAATATTCTTGTTGTTGATGCAATGCAGGGGAACCAGCCTCTACTCTTGAAAATCAGTTTCCTGTTCTTTTGTACTCCTTGGTCTTTTGTACTTTTCATTTCCATTAATGAAAAGTGTCGTTTCATACAATAATTTTTTAAAAAAAAATAATTAGAAGGAAAAATAGAACCCTTGAGAACAAGGTGGTTTCAGGGTAGATAAGTGACCGACCCCAATAATTGAAGTATATAATAGGGAGAGGGTAAAAGGAGGAACCACTTAATGATTCACGTGAATGTAAAAGAATTGGACCCAATATAACTAACATCAAGATGGAGGGAAGGGTATTGAGACAGTAGGCATTCAGCTAACAGATTTGAGTAGGCACTTTCCGGGTGGTTTTTGATTGTATACAGGAGGGATAAAGAGCTCTCAAACTCTCCCTTAACTATGTACCAGTCTGGTGTGAATAAATAACTAATTGTATCCAAAGCCAAAGAAATCGGATGCTTAGGGGCTATCTGAGAGTATTTTAAAAAAATAGTTCACTATATTTTAAATAAAAATTCCATGAAAACATGTTTCAAAAACTATTTTTAAAAAGTTACAGTAATTCTTTTTTTAAATTGTTTACTTTATTTTTACAAATGACTTCTACTAAATTTATTGTAGTTGTTTTCTTACAAAAATCATTTGATTATAAATAATGATTACAAGTGCACAGTACAGTGAACACCATAAACATGTAGTAAACAGTTTCCGAACCAAGCCCTGAACTCATTTCAGATCTTTCAGGGAAAAAGGAATCAAGGAATGGGCAGCCATGTCTGACAATCTCAATATCCCTTCCCCATCGATCAGCAAGATTAGAAAACTTTTTATTCTAAAACATTCTAATTCATTTTCCTACAACTTCTTATTCCTTTGATTGAACTAAAGGGAGGTAATCAAGAATTTATTAAAATTAAGAGGGAGGACCAAGACTCTTCTCACAATCTTTACTACTAGATTTTTCTGACCTGGCGACGAAAGTTTCCTTCCTCTAAAGTGGTTTGAATCCCTTAGCACATCATACACATCAATGACACATAAAAGCAAGCAAGAGTTGGAATCAGTTGGCCAAGGTCAAGTATGTGGGTTCTAAGGGATCAGGTGACTCCTTGTCACTTTCTATGTACATGGATGGTAGAGTTGATTTACCTTAAAATGTAATAGGGGACATGGTGTTCAACTCTCCTCCACCCTTGGCAGAAGTTGAGAACACTAGTTGGCCTGCCACCCCTGGTCCAAGAAAAATGCCCTAATTCAACTGAAGAGGATGAATCATTAGCAAACCCAAAGTTGGGTATACAAGTTAAATCAAGGCAATATAGGAGATTCATGAGTATATCAACATGAATGTACCATCCAAATCTTGTAGGATTAGGCATATGTCCCCGTGAGATTAGTTAAGCTGCATAGGCTATTAGTCAAGGTGCATAAGCTAGCCCAGATACTCCCATCTAAAGGAGGAAGGAAAACAAAATTAAAAAAGATAATCGTATCTTAACGTCAAAACTCAAAAGCCAAGCAGGTATGGTGAGCTCCAGGAAGTGTAGGTTGGAGTCTGGAGAGTGCAGGCCCGTCAATGAACTGATGAAGCAAGCCTAGCATTGGGATCATGTGGTTAAGTATGCAGGTCTGGCGAAGTAAATTGACTCTTCAGCACTTTCTATGTACATTAGTGCCAGAGTGGATTTACCTAAGAATGCATTGTCGGGAGGGGGAAAACACAGTGTTAACTCCACTACATTTTGGCCAATGTCATCCTATGTGAACCGTCCAACGGTGTTAAGTCTCTGGCCATTTTATGAAGGAATAGGTTACCAGCATTGTTCTCCTTCTCACTGAATGACGATTTCTATTATAGAGAATAGCCCCAAGATGGTTTATCTAAGATTGGGATGATATGAGCATGAATGATACTACGTCACTAGAGTCCATATGGGGTGATTTCAGATATGTCATTATCCAAGGATGGTTGGACTGTATCCGTAAATTTGCCTTTAGCTGATCAACAGCGTGTAAAGATGCCCTTATGTGATTGTGTAAGAATCCGAATTACTCGCCAATTATCTCCCCATGTAAGAATCTGAGGTGGTTTCTGATAAAGTGACTATTTTAAGACAATAAGGATAAAGCGTTGTGGAAGCAGACTGTACCAGGTACATCAGGAAAGTTTAATGAAAATAAATCAGAGCAAGGACACTGAATAAGGCATGGAACATCGAAAGATTATAATTAAAAAGTAAACAGGACATCCTTTGACTAAAAGTCTTATTAGCTGAACTCACGTTTCATGCACAAAAGAACTTTACTTGAACTTCTATAATTTTAGTTGCATATAACAAGCCCCAGATTTCTTTAAGAACTCATTTTTATTCAAAAGAATAAAATTATAAAACAAATCTTTACCATCACCAAAATAAATTTCAAATAAACAAGAAAAAGCTGGGAGCCTGAAAGTTACAACAAGAGCAAGGCCATGAACAAGTTAGGAAGATATATTCATCTCATCACTAATGTGATGGAGCTGAAATTGGCCATCTTTCATTTATGAATTTACCATATATACTACAAGTTTGGAAGGAGACAAATTTATATCAAATAGATAACAAAATCTGGCACATGTACACAGGCTAACAAAGATTTGATAGAAAAAGCACTCATTCATATTCCGTTCACTAGAGTCATATTTACAAAGGTGTACATGAGAGTCCTAAACTAAAGAAGGAAAAATTGCAATAAAGGGCAACCAACTAGTGGACTCGTAAAACTAAGCTACAGTTCTATGCACAAATGTACATGTGAAAACAGTCTTAGAGGATATATGTTAGTTATACCCATCTTGTTACAAGGAGACTCTATTTGGGACCCATTTACTGCCCTTTGTAAAGATGTCTCATAATAACTCTCCAACCTTCACATGTCCTATGAAAACTAAGCCTTGTTGTATTTTCCCACGAAAAGAATGATAATCAACTTTAATATGTTTAATTCACTCATGAAATACTGATACGTGCCCTTGGATTATCTTTTTTTGAACAAGAAACAAAATTTTCATTGATTAATGAAAAGAAACAGAAAATGTTCAAAAATATAAACCCCAAATTGGGGAAAGAAACAAAATAAAAATTAACAAGTGGATAGAAATGCATCCCAATGAAGACAAATATAGTCAAAAGAATAATTAGCAGACAAAGAAGACAAAGAACACCAAAGATAAGTTTTTAATACTAGCCAAATCAAAACGCTCCCTCCAAGCTAAACACTTATCTTCCAGTGTCGTTGGATTATCACACCATAATTTAATCTAAGTTAAAGATGAGATACTAAAACCTAACTCAAGCCAGAGTTGATTTCTCCACGTTACTTTGGATCTTTAAACAACTCTTTGCTTTCATGAGTTCCAAATTACACGTCATTGATGTAATACATGATTTAGCCCCCAACATTTTTGTCCTAGATAACAAGCCAAACTAATATTTCCTTTGAAAGTTAACTCCATGACATAAATGGGAAAGTGATGATCTTCTTATGTGAATCCTTCCCTCGAGGCCTCATTGTAAATTGAGAACCTAGGTTTTGTCCGTTTGTGAAATTATTAATCTCATTCTATCACCATTCCCTCCTTTGTGTTGTGCCACTAAAAGTTGTGCCCGCATTCTTTAAACTATTTGAACTGTGCATTCTTTCCTGTTAGCTTGGAACTTTCAGTAAGCGTTTGGTAATTAATACCCTACAATCCAGAAAACTTCAGAACTCTCATCCTGAGCCCAAGGATTCCACGGATTCAGTACAATAACTTGATTCAACCCTTTTTGTTTACCTCAAAAGTCAGATATCAATGCCTCAAAGAGACATAAATCATTTTTATCAGTATAGTGAATGTTGTCAAACTAAGGGTGTGTTTGGTTTAACTTTTCAAGTGTTTAATTTGGAAAAAAAAAAATCATTTTGAAAAAAATTCTAGTGTTTGGCAACCACTAAAAGTAGTATCAAAAAAGGAGATTGAGAAATAAATCATTTTGAGAGAAACACTTGAAACCAAATTTTTTAAAAAGAGTTTTTAGTATATAATAACTTGAGTATAAAAACACTTATGAGGAAATGTAACCAAACATATGAGTGTTTAAATTCTAAACAATTTTTATACAAAATGTTTAAAATAAAATGCATTCTTGAAAAATATTTAAACTAAAAGGCATTCCAAATGGACCCTAATTCTTGTTAGTAACCATACTACAGATCTGGCAACATCTATAATCAGTACGTAAAAAAACAAGCATACAGGATCAAGGAAACTAAGCCATTATCGCAATGGAAATACTTGCAACCCTTAAAAAAAATGGAACTACCTGTAAGAAATGCTCGAATGTCCCTACTGATGAGTAAGCAAGATTATGAACTAAACAACTGGACCAAAAAAAGAATACAAAAGGAAACAAGTTTGCCAAAATACAATATTTCATAAAAATAAAAGCATCATTGAAATCATGGACCACAAACCAAGAAGAAGCAAGTTTCACTTCAAAACATAAAAAAATCAAGAAGAAGCAAAACCGTAAAACAAGAATAAGTAGAGAAGGGTACCCATTGACCTTTGAAAAGAACTTCTGTGCATGACTTCGTATCTGGACTGCAGTTTTCGTTCCAATATGTTCTGCAAATAAAAGCATATAGTGGAGAATCAGGTACCCTTTTGGGGGCAATATTAACTTAATAGCACTCATTGACGTATCCAGATCAAATTAGCTCCAAAATAACCATAAATTTGTATCACAGATCATCAAGTTTTTAATTAAAGAAATTCCGATTAGAACCTGTACGGTAATTATATCTGCATGACTGCATCATATATCACAAAGTATATAATTCATCCAAAAATTGTTTCATACTACAAAATGAACAAGAGTCAAGAGGGACAGTGACATCTGAGCAAAATATAACCTTCAATTCTCTGCCATGCTCGGCCATAGAGTTTCAACGCCTCTAGAAATCTATTGTGCTCCTCCTCCGTCCAGCGCTCTCGTTGTTTTGTAATAGTATATGGCTTCCTGGTCTATCATATGCATAAATACACGACTTCAGACCTCAGTTATACACAGTTTTCCCTTTCCTTTCCTTTTCCTTTTTCTTTCCCTTTTCTTTCCCCTTTCGTCTCTTCTTCTTCTTCTTAAACCTTTTTTTTTCTCTGTTTTTTTTTTTTTTTGTTTTTGTTTGTTTGTGTTTTTTTTTTTTTTTTTTTTTTTTTTTGTGAGAGAGGGGAAGGGATTATCACCTTAAAAACCAAGTCTTCTCCAGAGGAGTTGGGATCCATCGACGGACCTGAGCAGCTGCCGCTGCTTCAAATCCTCTCTAACGAGCAACGGGTAAAACGCAAACCTCCTTTCATTGTTAGGGATATAAAAAATTCTAAATGATGAAGCCGTTGTTGCTTTTGTCACCTGGCTCCTTGATGCTACTGCAAAATAGAAAAAAAGCGACAGCAATCGGTAGCGATCCGTCTCTTTTTCATGTAAACAAAATTAAAAAAAAAAATCGTATTTAACTGAATCAGGGGATTTTGATGGAAAATTTTTAATATTGTAAGAAATAGTAAAATGGAACTTGAAAGAAAAATTATTTTCAGAAGCCACCGCAACAAGATAGAGATACTTCGCCGAAAAAGAACTTAAAATGAAAATTCCTTATTCAGAATCCTCACCAAAACGAACTGGAAGACGCCAAAACCTTAGAATGTAGAAAAGAGAGAGAAAATTCAAATCAGTAATCAACAAACTACTTCCTCCACCTCACAGTAATGCATCGTCACAATACTGATCTGGTAAAGTCAAGTTAACTATCCATTTAGCTGCCGAGAAAACATTAGAAACCGAATAATTAAAAAAAAAAAAAAAAAAAAAAAAAAAAAAAAAAGAAAAGAAAATAATCAACTAACTTAAGCAGCACCAAGTAATTCAATCTACAAAAAGAAAACTCCATCCGTTTCTAAAAATTTTCTCGGCAACCAAACTAAGAGTAAGAATTAAGAAGAAGCCCTAGAGAAAGAAAGACAAGAACAACAGTACCTTCGAAGACAGCCATGGTTGGAGGTAATTCGGAAAGGAACAGTGGCCACTCCGATCATGCATGAGAGTGAAATCAGCAGAAACTCACCAGAAAACTCATGGTTTCCGGCAATTAAGAACGTGAATTGGACGAAAAAGTAAGAAGAATCTGAAGCTGAGAAATCAAACTTTTGCAGAGAGAGCGAAGTAGTAGCACAGAGTAGTTTCTTCTTCTCTGTTCTTTTTTTTTTTTCTTTTTCTTTTTTTTTTTTTTTCTTCTTTCTGTATGAGACCTAACGCACCGGAAATTAGAGTTTAGGGCGTCGGAGCAATCTCAGCCACTATAATTTCTTCTGGATTTTGCTTCGACTTAAAAAATAATAAAGAAACAAAAAAATAAAAACGAGCGAGTTTTTATTTTTGAGGCTGCAAACAAGTGAAGAAGGCAATAGAGAAAGGTCATTGCATTGGATTTTGACAAGTGTCGCAAAATTAGTGGCTGAGGATGATAAAGCCCACCGATGCGCTTTTTCCTATTTTTTTTGGGTTTCTTTTTTAAAAAATAAAATTGTTAATTCGTCCTCAAATATCGTCCACAAGTTCTAAGCTGAGGCTGAGTGCGTAAAAGCGTCCCGTCCAGCTGTGTTTTGTGGGGCCCGCGTACACGTGGCGATCATCGTAACCGGAAGTTGCCGGTCACGTGCGGGACGAGAGTGGAGAGCAGGACTTTTTCGGCTGACGTGGCTTTTTTCTAGAAAAGCCTGAGGCGTCGGATAACGTTCCATCGAATATTGGGAGGGGGCTTCCCCACCGTGCATTTCTACTGCTTGGCTTCGGGCGTACGGTGCTGATACGACCATCTGTTTTTCATTTTTTTCCCTTTTTTCTCCTAAGTTCGACAAAGGTAAAGATGTTGACCAAAAACTTCCTCCTTATGGTGGGTCGGTAATAAATATTTGGTTAAATTATCAAAAATACCCCTCGACTTTAGGGTTTGTTTCAATTATACCCCTGGACTTTCAAAAGTTTCAATTATGCCCTTGAAGTTTCAAATTTGTTTCAAAACTACCCTTGGAGACATTTTCCGTTAAATTTATCGACAAAAATTGATGTGTTTGCATGTGTTTTTATCGTTTTTTCCACGTATGTGTTCAAATCTATTCACATAAGCAACAATATATATGCAAACACGTCATTTTACATCCATGAATTTAACAAAAAAAAGCCTTCAAGGGTAGTTTTGAAACAATTTTGAAACTTCAAGGGCATAATTGAAACTTTTGAAAGTCTAGGGGCATAATTGAAACAAACCCTAAAGTTTAGGGGTATTTTTTATAATTTAACCTAAATATTTCTTCTATTAAATATTTGAGTTTTTTTTACAAAAATTATAGCGGATGGTTCATTTAATCCATTAATTACAATTTTGTCATAATCTTTTGATTTCTAGCCTTTATTTCAATTTCTTTCTTCCCCAATTGTCCTTATTTAATTATCTAATTATAATAAATTTTTTTTCATATTACCGTCGGCTAACCAAGATGGAAAGTTTTTTTTTTAAAAAAAATAATTATAAATATTTTTATAAATTTCAATCTCATTTTTCCTTTTATGTAACAAATCATTATTATTTATTTTCAATTTTATTCCCACTATTTGCTTTGGTATATTTAATTTTCTTTTTTGATTTTTGCCTGTATGCTTTAAATTCTTAAAAATTCGATTTTCATAATTTGCCTTCTAAATAATGTTTCTTATTTTGTCGTCTGCTACCATTTTCAACCATTTTTTTTGTTTTTTTTTTTCTTCTGTCGTTTTTGTTTTTGCCGTCTACTACCATTTTTTGTTTTTTTTGTTTTTTTTCAGGTATATGAAATTGACTTACATTTTTCATTAATTCCATTAACCTAATATTCTTAGCAATATTATATTTTTCATTCGATAATATATAAGTTGTTCATACCCGGTATTTAAAAATTCATACTTGGTATTTAAAAATTCATACCTGGTATTTAAAAAATTCATACCCGGTATTTAAAAAATCCATACTTGGTATTCGAACCCAGCGTCCCATCTCTCTTTGCGTGTTCTGTTTTGGCCGGCCAGCATCATCTCTCCCTGCGTGTCATTCCAGTAGCCCAAAAAAATGCGCAAAAGCAAAAAATGGTTAGCTAAAGAACCCAGAAGCAAAAAACTAGAAGCAAAATATTGGAGATGACAATGGTAAAAAAATTCATGAAGAACAAATGGTAGAAGAGAGAAAATGAGGAAAAAAATAGGAAAGACATTACTTTCACGCGTGATTTGCACGATTTTAGGAAGAAAATTCAAATCTTTTTTCTTTCATTTTTTGTTTTATATTATTTTATATATTTCAAATGCAATATACCAACCGTTTTTTCTTATTCTATCTTTATACCAACCGTTTTTTCCTTTTCTATCTTTTTTTTTCTTTTTTTTTTATTTTGAATATCAGAAGGTCAAATTGGTAAATGGGTTACAATTAATTAAAACGGGCTAGACTGAAATGATATTTTCAAGATTTTCGGACAAAAGTGAAATATATGGGTTGATTTCAGCCTATTCTTGTAGATACCTTTTTTTAATATAATATTTGAGAGTTAAAATCTTGGATTTAAACTCTAGGATAATAAATATATGTGTTTGGATAAATAGGATAATTAATACCAGAATAGAAAAAATAATTTCAATTATTAAATTGAATTAAAATATTTATATTAGATTATTAATTAATAATAACTAATAACTTAAAACAATTAAAACTAATTTACATATTAATTAGAAAGTAATGATTAATTTTCTTTCTTCTCTCTTCTCCAGTCTCCGAGGGAAAAAACCCAGTAAAAAAATCTCATCGCCAAGAAGTATAATAAAATTTCATGATTCATGGGATATTTTTATCCATGGATAATAATTACTTTAGTTTAAAAAGCAAACATCAATGAAACAACACATGGGTTTTATTATATCATTACAAAAACTCATATCGAAACCAATGAAACAAACATGACATTAGTTATTTTTGTTGATATATCGACATTTCTATATGTTTATACCACGAATTTCATGTTAATATATTTGTCTAGTTTTTGCTTGATTCCTCTCATTCATATGCTTTAAAATGATAAATTTTATTTTAATCGTTGATCAGGCCGTCTGGGAATCTTCGGAATCAAAAAGGGCATTGTTGGAGTATGAAAAAGGTCAAAATTGGTCAACATTCTCAAAAGTCAACCAAAAGTCAATTATGGCTTGCAACAACCAAAAGTCTTAACATGAGCCTTGACACTACGGTAAGGCCTCGCAGTGTCGAGACGTTGGAAACGCATGCACTGAAGATTCCATTTGAAACATCTCTACACTATGGCCTTAGCTATAAAAATGAAGTCTCCTTTTAGGATTTTCATTCAACCACCTTTTCTCAATTCTCTTAATCTCTTTCCATTTATGTGTAATTAGCATTAGATTCTTGATTTTAGCTTAGTTTAGGAGTAGTTTTGATGGCTAATCGAGCTCTCGTCGTGTTTGTGCATCCCAATCTCTTTCCCTTCATGTAATTGAGAAGTCGGGGTTGCAAGTTTGGATTATATTTTTATGAGATTTTGATCATTTAATTCCATGAGTTTGTTGTTCTTTGTGTTGTTGAATCTTGTATATATAATAATTAGGATTGGTAGAAAGGAGTGACAAATCTCTCGCAGGTTGTTCTCGTTATATTTGCTAATTAAGTAGCAATTAGGTAGAGTATGTGGCGGTTTTGGCGAGTTAATCCCTAAATTAGTAGCAATTGCATGTTATCCAAGGATTCGACACTTAATCGATGCATGATTTAGGCTTTTCCTAGTTGTGTGTTTAATTATCTAACTATCCTATTGATGCGCAAAATGCTAACCGCAAGTGTACAAGTCAAGTAATAATATAGTGATATGAAATCGAATGTCGTCCTCTGGATTGGTTTTCTAGTTAAAGTAATTACCTTGAATACTTTTGCTCAATTTTATTTAAGGATAAAAAAGGAATGAAATAATGAATCAAAGATAATGCAAATTAAAGGTTGGAAATTTAATTGAAAGAATTCTTAGGGAATTGATTTCATCAATTTAGATTAGGATTGATTAAAGGGAATTAATTTTTTACGTGCAATTAATTTACAAGTCTAGGAGCCGTAAATCACAACTATCTCTCCCGAGCATTATTGATTCTCATATATGCATGCAACAAACTTGATATCCCTATCTAAGTTCATTAACATACAAGGCTTTGAGTTTAGTTCTTTCAACAACTTCTAAAGTTATTCTAAATCTCCCGATCTTAGAATTTCTACTTTAGTAATGCAATTAGCAAAGTCTAAGCTAAATCCCCTCTCCCGAGTAAGATTCAACACTTAAATAATTCAACTAGTGACCAAGTAATTTAAAGCATTTAACCATAATTGCATTGATAAATTAAAAGCACAATACATCCCAATAATCAATCCATAATCATAAACGACTACAACAATTCCTAAGAAACACATCTAGCTACTCATACATGGCACTACGATATAAGCTAAATATGAAAAACCATAAAACTAACTAGAGATAAGGAAAAGATATAAAGAAAAACTCAATTCCACCGAAAACTGCACGTCTTCGTTGTTGGGTTTTATGCCCTAAAACTCGTAGATAGAGGATGTAACTGTTGACCGGATATTAATGAAATAATATTGATATATTTTTCATTAAATGTTATTAGTTATTTTATATTTGTCTTTGCCTAAAAATAACTCTAATCCAATAAACTAGACATCCTAGGCTGTAATATGAGTCTTGAACTATGTGTAGCGACAAATGGGATCATTGTTCAAGAAACAACCTAAAGGGTCTATAGTATAGGGATAAGACTGGGTGCCTTATCCTTGTGACACTATGGATACGGCCCACTTTGTATTTGATACAAACGCTATAATTCAACGCGTTCATGTAGGAGACATGCGAGTGGGGGTATCCTATGCAATGAGTTTGCATAAGACCGGACCGCGAAATAGTAACCACTAGTTATAACACCGTTAACTAGTTGGTTTTCTATTTCACTAGGACGACCTAGACAACTTAGTCTTAATCCTGAGTTGATTATGGACTCCTGCTCATGAGAGATTGTCCTTTGATTTGCATGGGTGAGAGTGGCCAATACGCCGACTGAATAAGCCTACCATATTTTGGGGACAAGACCGAATGAGGAGCTAGGAACATAATCGTACAATATGGAATTTACTCCTTCTCGACTTTAGGGAAGCAGATGAGTGTTCCCTTAAGTGGTGACTCCGAGTCTTGAACAAAGGGCCCTACCTTCTCAATGGCAGGAGAGGGTTTTCTGTTTGATGGTTGGACCACATACAGGTTGTTCATTAGAGGAGAACTGATACTTAAGGAAATAGAAGTAACCCAGGGGTAAAATGGTAATTTGACCCAGCTGGTGTTACGGACACTCGTGAAGGACTAAATAGTCGATATTGGTCTATATCCGTGGACACAGAAAATATGTCTTCAGTGAGAAGAGTGCAACTGTGAGTCTATAGTGGAATGTACACACAGTTAACGAATATTGATTAATTTGGTTAATGAGTTTGACCAATTAATCTTATATCGTTGAAGTTTCTGATATGCAGGTCCATTAGGTCCCACTGGTAGCTCATAAAGTAATTTGAGGCAACTAAGTAATAAATGTAAATTGAAAATGTTCAATTTACTAAGGGAAACAATATAATATATATTGATATATTATTATGAGAGAAATTAATATTTGAACAAATTCAAATATTAATATAAATTTGAGTCACATCAAATTTATGGAAGTTTGAAAGAGTTCAAATAATGAATTAATTAATTTTAAGGCCTAAAATCTATTTGGGCAAATTAATTAATTAAAGGCCGGAAATTAAATATGTGATATTTAATTGGTGGTCAATTAATTAAAGAATTCATTAACCGAGAATTAATCAATTATGGAAATAGTTAATCACTTAGGGGCTGTTTGGGGCGCTGAATTGGTTATAATATCTGGTGGTTATAATAATCTGGCAATTATAATAATCTGGGGGTTATAATAATCTGTGTTTGGGGTGCAGATTATTATAATCTGGGATAAAATAATCTGTGTTTGGGGTGCAGATTATTTTAATCTGGGATAAAATAATCTGTGTTTGGAGTGTTGATCTGTCTTAACATGAGGTTTTGAATCAAAGGTTCAAACTGACTGTTTTCTTTTTCTAGTTTTTTTTTATGATATACAAAACTTTGATTTGATTTAGGGTTATGCTTTTTTTTTTTTTTTTTGTTACAAAGCAAAAAAGTTTAGGTTTTGGTATAGAAAAATCATATTAGTTAACTTTTAGTATTGCCAAAATAAAAATTGTAAATGTTTAGTTCAAAAATCATATTAGTTTTTTTTTTTTTTTTTTTTTTTTTTTTTTTTTTTTTTTATCAATAAAATCATTTGAAATAAACTTGAGTGTGGTAAATATAATTTCGTTTGAATGTTTTTTTTGTAAGTTGATTAACCTTCGATGTTGTCAACGACTTTTCCGGCAACCTTTGATGTTTTTTTTCTTTATTTTTATTTTTTATATTTTTCAAAATGAAATTGAGAAGAAATATGGAAAAAAAACATTGGTGGTCGGAAAAGTCGTCGGCGATCGCCGGAAAAGTCGTCGGCGGTCGTCGGAAAATTCGTCGGAAACTTCGCCGACTGACGGCGGCCGGCGGTCGTCGGAAAAGTCAAGGAGTCGCATGGAAGAAGTGAGGTGATAGTTACTGTAGTGGGTTGAATAATGGTTACTGTAGAAAATGGATAAAATAATCGAGGGTTAAAATAACCCACCTCACCAATTATTTTTGTTGGTGCCCCAAACATTGAATAGGTTATAATAAGGGGGGTTATTATAACCTATTCAGTGCCCCAAACACCCCCTTAAGGAAGTGATTAATCATTTATGGAAATGATCTAATCACTTATGGAAGTAATTAGTTATTTATGGAAAAGATTAATCAATTATGGAATTGATTGATCATGGATTGATTAAATAAGGAATAAGATTGAATCAATTTTGGAAAAGATTGATTTAATTGAATATTTTATTCATGGCCTCTCTTCTGTAAATAGAACACTAGACCTAATTGGTTCAATACACTCTCCTCTTGCTTTTAGACTCACAAGACAAGACTTAGAATTCTCTCTAGCCTCCCTCTTAGAGAAAGACTCCCACAAGTCTTTTGCCTCCTAGACTTAGAGACATACCGGTGTAATCTCTGTGGTGATTGTGTCATTCAAGAAGAAATTTCCAGTGATTAAAAGACAAGAGGGTTGCTGCGTTTAGTTCGTTGGAGCGTCGTTGGTGAAGAACGGTCAAGTCTACAACGAAGGTTTTTAACGGTTCTTTCACTTTTCTTTAGAAAAACATGAAAATAAATTTAGATTTATTTTTCAGCATGCTTATAACTATTTTCCAGCAACTTTAAAGTATGTTTAAAGTTTATTTGAGTTTTTCGTAACGTTATTTTAATGTTAATTAATATACGGCGTAAGGTCCAATCGATGCGCTTTCGCTACGTTGGGGCTTTTATCCCCTTCAATCGGCATTAGAGCCATCGCTGTCCCTATTAATTAATATTAAAATTTGCGATAGACTCTAATAGGTGGGATTTATGCATAATGTATGTTCGGTTTGCGTTGAACTGTTTAGGTTAATTTTATGGCCATAGATTTTATTTTTATGTGATTTTGATCATGTAAGGCCCGGTGTTTCGGGTATTTTATGTAAAATCGAGTCCTATGTTAGTCCGGGTCTAGAATAGGTTTTTATGAGATGAAAATCGGAGTAATCGCCATTGAAATCGGAGAAAAAATCGAAGAAATCGTGAGTTTCTGCCTAGAATCTGCTTCCGACGCAACAGCGTTGGGACGCTACTCCAACAGCGTCTCGACGCTGTCTCGATACCGCAGACGCTCAGATAAGGAAAGTGCACAGCGTCGGGACGCTGTGTTGATAGCGTCTCGACGCTGTCACAATGGCGGCGCGCATTAGGGCTTCAACAGGCGCGGTTCATGAGGAGGGCGGTCCGGTTTAGACCGTTTCGGCTGGGTTGAGACCTATTTTGTCCGGTTCAACCAATTTTTGGCATGGTTCGTGATTTTGGAGGCCGGTTCGAGGTGGTTCGGGGCGGTTCGTGCTGTCTAGACCAATTTTTGGAGTTGCAGAAGGATTTTAGGATAAAATTTAGCTAAAATTAATGTAATTTAATGCTTTATATTATCCTAGGGGCCAAAATTAACCAGTTCAATTGCTATTTGCCACAACGTCTCGGCACCAGAAATGAGCGTTGTAGCAAAATCTGTATCCAGCGTCGAGATGCTTCATGCATCATCTAATAGCATGCAAATATGCTATCTATTAATTTCTATTCATTTTAGCTAGTTTCGTACTTAAATTTTGTGCTTTGAGATGTTTTTATGTTTAAATTTCATAAACCGAGCTAAAAGGAGCAAAACCAGAGTTCTTGAGAGATTTTGGATGAATTTGGAGGCTTTTGGACATTTTTGAGGATTAAAGAAGAAAACAATTGAAGATGAAGCTCAAAAGTCCAAGACAAGAGAGTTTGGAGGCCCAAAATGGTATCCAAAATGACATTCAAGAAGAAGAAGTCTAAGAAGCTAGTGTCGAGACTCGGGCCTTTGAGCGTTGAGACGCTAGGAGACGTAGGCGAAAAATTCTAGAATCGACAACATCTCGACGCTGTCTTTGGAGCGTCTCGACACTGCACTGCTTGTGTAGCAAGTAAGGATCAACTTGGGCAACGAGTAGGGATGAGCTTGGGCAAGTAAAGGCCTCTACAAATTGAGCCATTTTTTAGCCAAATTAAGGGAGCCAATTTGAGGGGTTTTACCCTATTCTTGATTCAACACTGAATTTAGGGTTTTGGGAGAAAATTTGGAGCCTTGTTGAAGATCTTTGGAGCTCGGGACTGATGGAGATCGCCACGGGAATGAGGAGATCGACATTAGTTTGAGCATTTATCTTCCCTTTTCCTTTATTTTCAGTTTCTAGATTAGGTGTAATTAGGAATTATAGGATGTTTAGTGATTATGAGTAGTTAATTCCTAAATTCTATGGGTTTGATTAATTTGTTGGACCTTTGCTAAATTAATTAGCAACTATTGTTTAATTGGCATTGATATTCATTTGTGCATTTTGTCCTTAATGCTTTTAATCACCTGTTCAATGATTAAATGATTTGTTTTCTTAGTGGAAACTTGACGGAGAGAAGTTTTGATATGAAAACCCTAGCGAATTGGAATTAAGAACCTTTTGGGTATTTGAACCCTTAATTCACCAAAGCTATAACCCTCAAATCTATTCGATTTCAATCCCAAGGGAAAGATTAGATAAAGATTACCTTGATGATCGAATACCAAGAGGTAAGGAGAACTAATTCCTCACTCAAGGTGTGAACACTCCACAAGCAAGTTGATCAGACCTACTTGAATGTTCATGTTTGCAACTCTGAATTCAAGAATTGCAAAGTGGGTGATGAGGCTCAGTCATCAAGAAAAGCGCAAAGGCTAAAAACTCAATTCATCATAAAAACCTCTCTACAAACCTAATGGCCAAACTTTAAATAGCTTCCCAAAACCCTAACTACATGCCACATCATTGATCATAACAAAATGACAAAAGTACCCCTACTAATAAGTCATAAAAAGGGACAACATTGAAAAACAATAAAATTACATATAAATAATAATTTAATGTGTCTTTGGCGGTTCATATCAAGTTTAGACTAGAACTGAATGCATGACTAATATTTATTTACCTAAGTGACAACAAAATTAAATAAATAGACTTTAGAGGTTGTTAATGAAGGGTTGTAATGCCAGACTTAGTAAATACGGAGGAAACCGAGAGGAGATTCTTTATAAAAATGCGTGAGAATTGGAGGAGACTGTTAGGGGAATCCTTGATATTAGGCTTTTAGACTTATGAATTGGATGTCTAACTAATCCTAATTAGCTAGTTGATTAAGCAATTAAAGGTCCGATTAATGAAATCAATACCCTTTAATTATCCCTCAAGATTGTGTCTCCATTTATCTTTTGCTTTCTAGATTAGCTTTTGGTTATTCTTTTTGGCATTAGATTTTGTTCTCTAAATAAAGCTAAGCAATGGTATTCACAATAATTAACTGAATAAAACCAATCCCTGTGGAGACGATACTTACAAACACACAATCACTATATTACTTGAGTCGTGCACTTTGTGGTCATCAAGTTCTTGACGTCATTGTTGGGGATTGGTTAATTTTAATTCATTTAATATTGCGAAGAAATTGCTTGTTTTACTTTAGAAGTTTTATTTTGCTTTATTTTTTTATTTTTATTTGATTCTTGATCCATTGTTCTTGTTGCGCTTGTTTTATTTGGTGTTTCATCTGATCAAGAGCCTAATTATTGTTGCTTTAATTGATTTAAATGACTTTTAATAGTTTTCGGTGGTCCTTTTGGGAATTTGAGCACGAAGAACCAGAACCATCTTCTAATTTTTACTTTTCAAGTTATACCCCTTAAAAGAAAATTCTCCCTTAGGGAGCTTACTTCAAAGTTTTATTGAGGAGTCTAGAGCCATGAGTTTAGAACTAGAAAAATGTATGGAGAGACTCCAGACCCAAAGGGAGGTAAGTGAAGTGCAATACACTTCCATAGGATTTCTAGTGAGTCATGTGGTCACAGATTCATTGGCACCCATTCAGGAGCCTAATTCTTTCGATTTTGCTGAGATTGAGCATTTATGGGTGAGTTGTATAGATAATGGGGAAGAATTGGAGAGTTTTAGCACTTTTTTTTTTTTTTTTTGATAATGAGAGTTTTAGCACTTACCAAGAACAAGTTTGTGAGGAAGAAAAAGAAAATGAGCATGTCGTGTAAGAGGATGTTCAGGAGGTAGAGTTTAAGGCTAAAATGCATTTTATTTCTGTTTTATCTTCTGCATTTTCTGTTTATCATGATTGTTCTTTTTTTTTTTTTTTGTTCTCATGAGTATGTGTCAGAGTCAGAGTCCCTTTATTTTGATCGTTCTCCTTTTATTCTTTTATTAAAAATACAAAAAAATATTTCTGTTTCAGGGGCCCACGAAAAGCTAGTAAGCTTACTAGCAATAGTTGGCTTTATCGATTCAAGGAAAAAGGTCCAAAGAAATATGAGAATTTTTATGTGCCTTGAAAGTCCGCATGAGCTCGTCTAACTAAGAGACGTTAAATAAGCGCTTCTTGGGAGGCAACCCAAGTTTCTTTTCCGTTAAATTTATTTTCTTTGTTTTTCAATTTTTCTTTTAGTTAGTGCATGTTGATCTTTCGATCCTGTTGATTGAATTTTTTAGGAGCCCGAGACCACAATTTCTTCCACAAATCACCCCAATGGTTGTTCAGGCTGACATCCTTTATTTCTCTCGCACTCCAGGGCAGTATTGTTTTTCCTTTATCTTTCTAATTGTCCTTATGCATGCTTAATTAGTCTGAATAGTTGATAAATTGAGGACAATGTATAATTTAAATTTGGGGGGGGGGGGCTGCTTTGCTGAAAATATTTCCTATATGATGATTCTATTGCATCTAATGTGATGAGGACAACCTATGATATGATCTAGATAATGAATTTTGTTCAATTTTGGTGAAATATGACAACATGTTTAAGATTCATGTAAATTTTAATTTTTTTTCTTGGATTTCCTTACACATGTTGAACACTTAACCTACTTATTAATGGTTTTATAGGCTTAGAACAGGATTATATTATCTAGATGGTTGTTGTCACCCCGATAGGCTTAAGATCTGATTTGAAGGTTGAACTGCATGGGAGTTTGTAATGTTTTACTTGCGAGAAATTGTGTGTTTATTAGCTTGCAAAGGAAAAAGAAAAAAAAAGGAAAAGAAGAAAAAAAAAGTGAATAAAATAGCATGATGTGGTTAAATTGATCAAGGGTAAAATGAGCTACCTCTGTTGTGATCAATTAGTCCATCCAATGGTTGAACTCTAGATAAGGGTCCCTACAGCAGTTGTGTGAAAGCTAGTGCCCTTGAATTAAAGAAAAATGCAAGTTTGGGGGAGGCATACCCCATTGTTTTTCAGGCACCCTAGTGAGGTATTGCTTTCTTGATTATTGGGAAGCTGGATAATTAGAGCTTAGGGCCAGTGTAGGGGGAAGATGAACCGAGGATTTTATAAACCTTTTCTAAGCTAGTAAAGATCAAATAATGAAGGCTTACACACACACACACAAGGGATGAAAAGTTCAAATTTAAATTTTGGGATGAATAAATGTGTTTTAATATTTCCTTTAATTGTTCAAATTTATTATTTAGATCATTGAGGTTAAATTCATTCATTTTCAATTTTTGATTCATATATATATGGTTTTATTTTAGCTTTTCTCGGGACTAGCAAAGGTTCAAGTTTGGGGGTATTTGATAGCATGCAAATATGATATCTATTTCTTATTCATTTTAGCTAGTTTTCTACTTAAATTGTGTGCTTTGAGGTTTTTTGATGTTCAAATTTCAAAAATCGAGCTGAAAGGAGCAAAACCAGAGTTTTTGAGAGATTTTGGATGAATTTGGAGCCTTTCGGACCTTTTTGAAGATTAAAGAAGGAAACAATTGAATATGAAGCCCAAAAGCCCAAGAGAAGAGAGTTTGGATGCCCAAAATGGCATCCAAGACGCCCTTCAAGAAGAGGAAGTCCGAGAAGCTAGAGTCAAGACGTTGGCCTTGGAGCGTTGAGACACTAGGATATGTTGGCGGCAAATTCCATAATCGATAGCATCTCGATACTGCACTACTTGGGCAGCAAGTAAGGATCAGCTTGGGCAACAAGTAGGGATGACCTTGAGCAACAAGTAAAGGCCTCTACAGATCGAGCCATTTTCAGCCAAATTAAGGGAGTCAATTAGAGGGCTTTTATCCTATTCTTGATTCAACACTAAAATTGAGGGTTTTAGGAGAAGATTTGGAGCCTTGTTGAAGATCTTTGGAGCTCGGGATTGATGGAGATCGCCCCGGGAACGAGGAGATCGAAATTAGTTTGAGCATTTCTTTTCACTTTTCCTTTACTTTTAGTTTATAGAAGATTAGGTGTAATTAGGAATTATTGGATGTTTAGTGATTATGAGTAGTTAATTCCTGAATTCTATGGGTTTGATTAATTTGTTGGACCTTTGCTTAATTAATTAGCAATTATGGTTTAATTGACATTTATATTCATTTGTGCATTTTGTCCTTATTGCTTTTAATCACCTTATCAATGATTAAATGATTTGTTTTCTTAGTGGAAACTCAACGGAGAGAAGCTTAGACTAGAACTAAATGCATGACTAATGTTTATTTACCTGAGTGACAATGAGATTAAATAAATAGACGTTAGAGGTTGTGAATGAAGGGTCGTAATGTCATGCTTAGTAAATAAGGAGGAAACCGAAAGAAGATTCTTCATTAAAACGCATGAGAATAGGAGGAGACCGACATGAGAATCCTTGATATTATGCTTCTAGACTTATGAATTCGATGTCTAATTAATCCTAATTAGCTAGTTGGTTAAGCAATTAAAGGTCCCGTTGAAGCAGAAATTTTGGCCAATCACAAATTGCCACGTCATTATTCAAAAATAATGACGAAATTACAAATAATTAAATTTGGGACCAATAATAAATTAACATGTTTCCTAAATTTAATTTGAAGACAAAGTTGACCAATTATAAAATTTTAAGGCCAAATTTCCATTTGATTAATTAATTAAAAGAATTAATTTGATTAAATTTATCAATTTGATCGATTAATTAAAAAATTAATTTGATCAAATTTGGGTCTTTTAATATTTGGGTCATATGGTTTTTGGGTCAAATATAAACTAAACCCAAGACCAATAAAGCCCAAGTCCAAGTTTTTAGGTTCAAAAGTCACCAGGGCTCATCCATGGAGAACTATATAAATAGAGGGGTTTTCCTTCATTTGAAGGGTTCAGAAATTCTACACTTTCACAAAGACAATAGGGTCAGAATTTTGAAGCTCTCAGCCAGAATCATAGAATTCAGAGAAACTTCATCAAGATTGAAGACTGAAGACTTCCTGAAATCCATAAGTTTCTAAGTGCTTAACACTCTTGAAGACCAAATACTTTTCAAGACTTCAACACTCCTTGAAGTCCAAAGACTCTTCAAGACTCCAAGGCTTCAAGACTTCAAGACCCCAAAACTTCTTAAAGACTGAAGACCCTTCAAGATTAGAAGACTTCAACAATCCTTGAAGACCAAAGACTCTCCAAGACTTCAAGACCCCGAGAATTCTTGAAGACTGAAGACCCTTCAAGATCAGAAGACTTCAACAATCCTTGAAGACCAAGGACTCTACAGGACTTCAAGACCCCAAGACTTCTTGAAGACTAAAGACCATTCAAGACCGGAATTCTTCAACAATCCTTGAAAACCAAAGACTCTTCAAGACTCCAAGACTCAAAGACTTCAAAAACTCCAAGAATCAACTGAAGCTTCAAACTCGAGAACAAGTCCTCCAGCCCTCGAGTGAAACACAATCACACACAAGAGAGAGAATCAGAGGATTAAAGCTAGAGATTGTACACCCACACACATACAAACATTAATACAAATATATATTTATTCCAAGTGTCTCATCTTCGAAGTTATGTGTGAACAAATTGGCACGCCCAGTAGGATCATCTCTACCTCTCATCTCTCTCTCTTATCTCACAAAGCATAAGTGTAAACATGTTGTTTAAGCTTTCTTTAATGGTCGTTGTCATGAACAAGTCTTACATGGGTTCTACTGCCCATTTTTGCTTCCATGAACTAAGGTTGCAAGAAGATAAAGCTCCTTTCATTGCAGGTGAAGAAACAACATTACAAGGGGCATATACCAATGACAAGTTGTTTGTTAAGTATAATCCTTTGTTTGAACCTGATTCTGACGTAGTGACTATCATGATGACTGAGACAGAAACTATGGAAGAAAGAATGGCTGAGATGCAGGAGCACGTCAAAACCTTGATGAAGGTGATGGAAGAAAGAGATTCTCAAATTGAGCACATAAAAAGTCAGATTGAGAACCAACATATCGTTGAATCAAGTCAAACTCAAGTCATAAAAAATCATGACAAAGGAAAGACTATAGTGCAAGATGATCAACCACAGTGTTATGCTTCGATTGCTTCACTATTTGTCCAACAACTCCAAGATATGATCACAAACTGTGTTAGAGCTCAGTACGGTGTACCTACTCAAGATTCCCTCTTGTATTCCAAACCTTATACTAAGAGGATTGATAACTTGAGAATGCTAATCGGGTATCAGCTACCAAAATTTCAGTAGTTTGATGGAAAAGGGCAATCCTAAACAACATATTGCCCACTTCGTTGAAACATGCGAGAACACCGGTACTCGAAAGGACCTACTAGTCAAGCAATTAGTCCGAACACTTAAAGGAAAGGCATTTGACTAGTACACTGATCTAGAACCTGAGTCAATAGACAGTTGGAAGGAATTCGAAAGAGAGTTTTTGAATCGTTTCTACAATACTAGATTAACCGTTAGCTTGTTCGAGCTCACCAACACTAAACAACGAAAAATGAACTCGTTGTTAACTACATAAATCACTGGAGAGCCATGAGTATTGATAGCGAGCATAACTAGCTATTTTTCTCTGATTAATTAAGCTAGTCTTTTATAATTATTTGCCCAAATTTATGCATTTTTATGTTTTATTTGTAGGAAGTATGTGTTTGAAGCTTAATTCAACAATTGGAGTCAAATGGAATCTTCAATCTAAAAAAAAAAAAAATCATAGCGTCGCGACGCTATCGACAAATTTTCCAAAATTGCAGATCGCGACAGCGTCTTGACGCTACGACGAAATTTTGCTTTTTAAGCATCCTTTTGGCTAGGTTTTTGGGGGATTCAATTTTGGGACTTCTTGGGGCCGAAAACAGAGCTAAAACAGAGAATTTGAAGGCTGGAGCTAAGGGAGAAAATCGGAAATCAACCCATTGTTCGTGGGGATCGTGACGGGGACGTCGGACTCGGCCTACATTGAGTTTTCTTTTCCCTTTCCTTTTCTTTAGCTAGATTTATGACTTTTACATGTTTAGTTGAGCTTGTAATTCTATTCATGAGTAGCTAAACTCATAGCTTAGGGATTGATGTAGTTGATTAAGTTTATGGATTGATTTATGGTTTAAGTTGTGCAATGTTTATTATGTTTGTAATCTTGATGTAATGCTTTCAATTAATTGGCCATTAGTTGGATGATTTAAGTTTTGAATCTAGCTCGGGAGAGGGGATTTAATATAGACTTACTCAAGATTGCATGACTAGAGTTATTTTCTAATTCGTGACGGTTTTAGATTAACTTTGGAATTAGTCAAAAGATCTTATTGCCTTGCATGTTAATAAACTTAGATAGGGATATCAAGTAGATTAATTTGCATGAGAATCAATTATACTCGGGAGAGGTAGTTGTGATTAAAGGGTCTTTGGCTCATAATTTCATTGTGCATAATAACTTACTCCTTAAAATCAATCCTAGACTAAATCGGCGAAATCAATTCCCTAAGTATTTTTCCCAATTGAATTTCCACATTTTTTGTTATTGCTTTAATTTAGTTTTCCATTAATCACTCATCAGTTTTTGATCCCTAAATAAAATTGAGAGAGATAATTCACAATACTTGATTTGCTTAACAATCCAATCCAGAGGACGACATTCGAATTACATTCACTATATTATTACTTGACCTGTGCGCTTGCGGTAGGAAAAGACCACATCAAGTTTTTGGCGCCGTTGCCGGGGATTGGCACATTTAGCTAGATTGATATTGTGAAAAAATTGCTTGATCTTAATTTAGGGTGTATTTTTACTTTTTTAGGTTGTTTGCATTTTTTTTCCTTATTTGTTTTTCTTTCCAAATTTGCTTTCTATTTATAGTTTTTATTTTAGTTGTGTAATCTTTTCCTTATTTGTTTTCTTGTTTTTTTTTCCATAATAGTTTTCTTTCCTTTTTAAGGTGGATTTGTTTTTGTCTGCGTAGTAGTAGAGAATTGATACCGTTGGATCCCGAGATCGAAAGAACAATTCTTAGGATTCGAAGGGAAACTAGAGAAATTATTCACATGGCTGACCAAAATCAACCTGAGGAGCCTAGGCCTATTAGAGACTACTTTCAGCCCGTGTTTCAGGGGCAACAATCGGGGATTATCTATGCCCCGATTAATGCCAACAACTTTGAGCTGAAGACCGGTCTCATTCAGATGGCTCGAGACTGTGCATATAGAGGATCGCCCACCGAGGATCCAAATTCTCATCTTAAATCATTTCTGAATATTTGTGGGACGGTAAAAATTAAAGGAGTGTCTGAGGATGCTATTCGCTTACGTTTATTTCCTTTTTCTTTGCAGGATAAAGCACGAGATTGGTTGCAGTCTATTCCCCCTGGGAGCATCACCACTTGGGATGCTTTGGTCCAAGCCTTTTTGAAGAAATTTTTCCCTCCTGCAAAGACGGTCAAGCTGAGGACCGAAATTGGGACATTCCAACAACAATATGATGAGCAGTTGTTCGAGACGTGGGAGCGATTCAAAGAGTTGTTGAGGAAGTGTCCTCAGCATGGTTACCCTGACTGGCTCCAGGTACAATTGTTTTATAATGGTTTAACTCCTAGTACGAAAACGATTGTTGATGCAGCTGCAGGTGGGACTCTGTTGTCCAAGACCGTGGAAAATGCTCGCATACTTCTAGAGGATATGGCCACCAACAACTATCAGTGGCCATCTGAGCGGTCTACACCTAAAAAGATTGCTGCTGGAGTGTTTGAGGTTGATAAAGTAAGTGCACTCCAGGCCCAAATGACTTCCCTCGCTAATGCTTTTATGAAATTTTCAGGTACATGGAGTGCACAGTCAATTGAATCAGCTGCTGCTTTAGCATCCAGACCTCAGGAGGAGACCATTGAACAGGTTCAGTATGTATCAAATTCTAATTTTAGGGGATATAATAATAATTCCACACCTACACATTATCACCCTAACAATAGGAACCATGAAAATTTCTCTTATGCTAATACTAAGAATGTTCTTAATCCTCCTGGGTTTGCCCCTCAAACTCAAGAAAATAAAAAGTTAGAATATTTTGTTGGAGCTTTCATGGCAGAGTCTAGTAACAGGACAACCAAATTAGAGGAGGCAGTCATTGCCATCAACTCAACAGTGAATGGCCACAGTGCAGCTATAAAGAACATTGAGACTCAGCTGGGACAGTTGGTAAGTGTTGTGAGCACTATGAATAAAGGTAAGGCCCCAGCTGAGCAAGAGAAAACCCAGATGGAGTACTGTAAGGCAATCACTGTGCACTAGGAGGAATTTGGCGAGGAGCCTGAATCTGAGGACTATGAAACGCCTACAGGGGAAGCTGAGGAGGACACATCATCAGATGGGGCTGAAAAGCCTAATCATGAGCCTCCTATTCCTTCTCCCACACTGATGGTTCCCAAGGAAAAGAAAAAGAAAAAGAAAAAGAAGAAAAAGAACAATCAGGTTCAGTTTGATAAATTTATGAATGCTTTTTTAAATCTGAACATTAATATTCCTTTTGCAGAGGCATTAGAGATGCCCCAATACAACAGGTTCATGAAGGAGTGGTTAGCAAAGAAGCGAAAAGAAAAGAAGGTTGACACTGTATATCTTGCTTCCACATGCAGCACCAAAGTACAACAAAAGGTACCTGAAAAAGTAGCAGACCTAGGGAGTTGATAGCGAGCATAGCTAGCTATCTTTACTTATTAAATTTAGCTAGTCTTTGATGATTATTGGCCATTTTATTGCACTTAATTGTTTATTTTGTAGGAAAGCGTTGATTAGAGTTAAAACGTGGAATAAGAGTTAATCGGGTGTTCGAGACGTGAAAAGATGCCAAAGAACCGAAAAGATTCAAGTAACAAGGAGCTAAGAGAGGGCATTCTCTCCATTAGCGTCGAGACGCCACTCTTGGAGCGTCGAGACGCCACTCTTGGAGCGTCTCGACGCTACGTTTCCTTAGTTAGAATACGCGGCAGACTCACAGCGTCTCGACGCTGTGATAAGTAGCGTCCCGACGCTACCGAATTTCCTTTTCCAGACACGCGCGTACAAGAGGCAGCGTCGAGACGCTGTCTTAATAGCGTCTCGACGCTACGACGAAAATTTGCTATATAAGTTTATTTTCGGCTAGGTTTTTGGGGAACCAATTTTGGGACTTCTTGGGGCCGTAAACAGAGCAAAAAGAGAGGAATTCAAGGCTGAAGCAAAGGGGAAAATTCGAAAATCAACCCATTGTTCGTGGGGATCGTGACGAGGACGTTCGGTCTCGGCCTACAACGAGTTTAATTCTTCTTTCCCTCACTTTAGTTAGATTTTTATGGCTTTTACATGTTTAGTTGAGCTTGTAATTTTAATCATGAGTAGCTAAACTTGTAAGCTTAGGGATTGATGTAGTTGATTGTGTTTATGGATTGATTTATGGTTTAAGTTATGCAATGTTTATTATGTTTGTAATCTTGATTTAATGTTTTCAATTAATTGGCCATTAGTTGAATGATTTAAGTTTCGACTCTAGCTCGGGAGAGGGGATTTGATATAGACTTACTCAAGATTGCATGACTAAAGTTTATTTTCTAATTCGTGACGGTTTTAGATTAACTTTAGAATTGGTTAAAAGATCTCATTGCCTTGCATGTTAATAAACTTAGATAGGGATATCAAGTTGGTTAATTTGCATGAGAATCAATTATACTCGGGAGAGGTAGTTGTGATTAAAGGGTCTTTGGCTCATAATTCCATTGTGCATAATAACTTACTCCTTAAAATCAATCCTAGACTAAATCGGCGAAATCAATTCCCTAAGTGTTGTTTCCAATTGAATTTCCACCTTTTACTTGCTTTGAATTAAGTTTCCTACCATTCATTCACTACTTTTTGATCCCTAATTAAAATTGAGCAAGATAATTCACAATACTTGATTTGCTTAAAAATCCAATCCAGAGGACGACACTCGTTTATACGAACACTTTATTATTACTTGACCCGTGCGCTTGCGGTAAGGAAAATTCCACATCAGGAGTTTTTCTGTTCCTTGTAGTTTTGGTACTTACTCTTTTAGAGCATTATGTGACTTAGGTGCTAGCATTAATATTATTCCTCTGTCCTTGTGCAAAAAGTTAGACATAGGTGAGATTAAATCTACTCCTGTAAAGCTCCAATTGGCTCATTAGTCTGTGGTTAGACCAGTTGGCATTGTAGAAAATGTTTTAATTAGAGTAGGTAGAATTTTCCTCCCTATTGACTTGTATGTTATGGACATGATAGAAAATCCTTCAATGCCTGTCATATTAGGAAGACCATTCCTCGCTACTGGGTGAGTGATTATAGATATTGAGCACAAGGAGCTCACTATTAGAGTCAAGAACGAAAAAGAAATTTTTAAAGCAGTTGAAGACTCTAAAGATGAAGTGCTTTTCATGGGTTACAAGAAAGGTGCAAGAAAAAGCACCTCTGTTGGATTCACAGAACAAAAGCCTCCTTGAAGCACAATCAACACGTCGAGCTAATGACGTTAAACAAGCGCTTTTGGGAGGCAACCCAAGTAAGTTTAGTGTGTTTTCTTTTTGTTTTTAATTTATTGTTTGTTTTTGTTTTGTAGGTCTTGTTTTCTTTCTCTCCTTTGCTTTCAAGCTTTCAAGATTCCAAGCTTTCAGTCAAGAAGTCATCATTATTCCAGGCCAGTATTGTTCACTCCTTTCATTCTTTTATTGTTCTCATGCTTGTTTATGCCTTATTTTCTGTATACATTGAGGACAATGAATGTTTTAAGTTTGGGGGTGGATTAGCATGTTTGTGGAGCCCTTGAGCATCTGAGTTCGGGCTATAGTTTTGAGCTTTCTTTGAATTATGCATATGGTTGTTTTCTGGATGCTACTTTTGCATGATTACGATGTCCTAGGATAGGCTTTCTTGTCAATTTTCAAGCTTGTGATGAGTTGTAAGCATGAGTGTCCAAAAGGGAGACTTTTTAAAATTTTTCTAGGAGATGGCTTGCATGAGTAGAGTATTTGTCTTGGCTAGATTGGGATTTGAATGCTTAGGAGCGAATTATTGGTTTCATATGCTTGTTGCCACCTTGATAGGTGTAGGGAAGAGCTAAAGAGTTAATTTTTTGCAAATTAGCATGGTTGATCTTGCTTAGGAGAAAAGAAAAGAATATATGTTTATCATGCTCATAAAGAAAAATCATTCTTGTTGTTACTTTTGAAAGAAAAAATTATTATGCCATGGCCTGTTCATAGTTTGCAATGAGTAATAAAGATTTAGGCAAAAAGAGCTACCCCTGTTGTGATCAGTTAGGCCAACCCGAGAAAACTCCGGTTAAGGGTCCCTGCAATAGGTGTGTGAAAGCTAGTGCCACATATAAATTCTTAATTTAATTGTCAATTATAAGCACCTAAGTATGGAGAAAAACAAACTAATTTGTTCCATTAACTCGTTAGTGAAACCTTAGTGCCAGTGTAGAGGGAAGATGAGCTGAGAGTTTAATAATCCAATCCCGGGCTAGTAGAGTCTAATCTTGTTGAGTTAGATCTCGCTTGTGCAAGTTAATTTTGGAAAAATTTTAATTTGTCTCCCTCATTGGTCCTTGTGTGCATGTCTCTTGCTTGCTTCACTATTGACTTTTGAGCCTTGAGGATTGAGTCATGTTTGTTGCATCCATTCTTCCACTATATGCTTGATTTTTAGTTTGCTCGAGGACTAGCAAAAACTTAAGTTTGGGGGTATTTGATAGCGAGCATAGCTAGCTATTTTTCTCTGATTAATTAAGCTAGTCTTTTATAATTATTTGCCAAAATTTATGCATTTTTATGTTTTATTTGTAGGAAGTATGTGTTTGAAGCTTAATTCAGCAATTGGAGTCAAATGGAGTCTTCAATCTAAAAAAAAAAAAAAAAAAAAAATCATAGCGTCGCGACGCTATCGACAAATTTTCCAAAATTGCGGATGGCGACAGCGTCTCGACGCTACGGCAAAATTTTTCTTTTTAAGCATCCTTTCGGCTAGGTTTTTGGGGGATTCAATTTTGGGACTTCTTGGGGCCGAAAACAGAGCAAAAACAGAGGATTTGAAGGCTGAAGCTAAGGGAGAAAATCGGAAATAAACCCATTGTTCGTGGGGATCGTGACGGGGACGTCGGACTCGGCCTACATTGAGTTTTCTTTTCCCTTTCCTTTTCTTTAGCTAGATTTATGGCTTTTACATGTTTAGTTGAGCTTGTAATTCTATTCATGAGTAGCTAAACTCATAGCTTAGGGATTTATGTAGTTGATTAAGTTTATGGATTGATTTATGGTTTAAGTTGTGCAATGTTTATTATGTTTGTAATCTTGATTTAATGCTTTCAATTAATTGGCCATTAGTTGGATGATTTAAGTTTTGAATCTAGCTCGGGAGAGGGGATTTAATATAGACTTACTCAAGATTGCATGACTAGAGTTATTTTCTAATTCGTGACGGTTTTAGATTAACTTTGGAATTAGTCAAAAGATCTTATTGCCTTGCATGTTAATAAACTTAGATAGGGATATCAAGTAGATTAATTTGCATGAGAATCAATTATACTCGGGAGAGGTAGTTGTGATTAAAGGGTCTTTGGCTCATAATTTCATTGTGCATAATAACTTACACCTTAAAATCAATCCTAGACTAAATCGGTGAAATCAATTCCCTAAGTATTTTTCCCAATTGAATTTCCACATTTTTTGTTCTTGCTTTAATTTAGTTTTCCATTAATCACTCATCAGTTTTTTATCCCTAAATAAAATTGAGCGAGATAATTCACAATACTTGATTTGCTTTACAATCCAATCCAGAGGACGACATTCGAATTACATTCACTATATTTGATATGAATTCTACCAATAATGAATTCCAATAGAGTTGAAGGTATTGATTTCAGTTACTTTATGTGTAGAAGAGCTTCAAGATGGAACACATTAATTGCACTCCGGGTTCATGAAAGCTGCACTTAATGCAAATCAATCATCAATTAATGGAACTGTACTTTAAGCTACTTCAAAAGGAAGCTTCATTAATTCATGGAATGTTACACACAAAATGAAGATTTGTTTTGATCATGTTTCAATGAAATTGAGTCTTTTGAGCCTAAAGGCCATGAGCAACTTTCTTTGCATATCTTGTGTTAGATTTCCATGTTAGGGTCATTCAAGTAGCTTTGATCGAACTACTTGTGGAGTGATTCAAATCTCGAGTTTAGAAACGAGTTTTCTCTACTCTTGATCTTGATCATCAAGGTAAATCCGTTTCTATCTTCTTCCTTGGGATGAAATCATCTTGGTTTTGGGGTTTTTGATATTGAGTTCTATGGGTCTTGTTTGCTAGCAAGGTTTTTAGATCCAATCATCAAGGGTTTCATATCATTTGGTATCAGAGCTGCTTTGATTCATATCATTTGGTATCAGAGCTTTAGGCTCTAGATCGGATATATGTTTCCGTTGTTGCATTTCTTTTCTTGTTCTTCATTCTGAATTTTTTTTTCTCTCACTGTTCATGTTCTTGCATTCTGTCCAGAAATATAAAATTGAAAAAACGTGTCACTTCCATTTATCGTTTCATATTTTCGTCTTCTGCAATCTTATAGATCTTCTTTTGATCTACAACTTTGTCTTCTATGAGATCTTGAGATTCGGCTTGCTTCATATAAAAAATCCGTCATTTTGATAGTATATCTGGAAAAACTGAGAAAACTGAGATTCTGCAAATTTTTGTTGTTCTTGTTGGTTTTTTTTTGTGTCAAAGTGTGTTGGATCTGAATTTTCTGGTAATGACACTCTCATTTGTGTTAAATTTGACCGTTTTCTATTTATTGGTTTTAGTTGCATGTTTAATTTTTGAAATTAAACAAAAATTAAACAGCTAATTGCAATAAATTTAGCGGTTACAGTTTTGCACATTTAAATTTCCAGCCACTTAGTATCAATGCCCATGATCTTTCTCATTTGTGTAACTCTTATTGTTGTAAAGGCTGATTAAAACTCCATAATTCTTAATGTTAGCCTTTAGATATTTATTTGTGAAGAGTTACAATTCAGAGTTTGTTCTTTCCCTCTAGCAATTAATATTCAAATCTGTCCATCATTTTTTTTTACTTGTTTCTTATTTGATTTTCGTTTTGCTCCATATTTAAGCTATTTGAATAGATTTTTAAGTTTGTTGTCTAACACTTGATTGCAAACTTGCTCATTGGCTCATGTAATAGAGAACGTGCATTTGCTGAGAGTATGTTTTGATTCGAGTGTATACACGAGTGACTATATCTTTACGAGTGTAAACACGTGAGGGAGTGCTTGTGAGGTCCATTATTTTTTTTGTTACGTTACTTAGTTTTGCAGAAATGTCTCAATTAGATGATTTAGCAAGACTTCACCGAAACATGGAGCAAATGACCATGCAATTTGAAAAATTGGATGCAAGGATCAAATTCGTGGAGAAACAACCAGCCTATCTTATGCGAAAGGAGAGATCTAATCCAATGCACCATAAGGAGTATTGGGATGTCAAAGAAAAAGAATATGGTGGAGGTTTCCAAGCTGTCCAACGGAGAAATTCAAGAGACATTCATAAAGTTGATCCCAACTTGCGCATGAAGCCTAAACTTCCTAAATTCAATGGATGTACAAACTCAAAGGAGTACATTCAATGGGAAAGGCAAGTTGATCATGTCTTTGATTGTTGTACTTTAAGTGAGGAGAAAAAGGTAAAACTTATTGTTTCTCATCTTAGAGATTATGCCACTACTTGGTGGGATAAATTGTTTTTGGGTAGGAGGAACCTTGAACATCCAATAGATTCATGGAATGATTTGAAGCAATTAATGCGGGAGCACTTTGTTCCTAAGTTTTCCCATAACTTGAAAACTTTGAGACAAGGGAGCAAAAGTGTGGAGGCTTACTACATGGAGATGCAAACATTGCTTGAGGAACTTGATTTTTATGAGGATGAGATGACTACCATGGCTCGTTTCTTTAGAGGACATAATAAGGAGATTGCCACCCTACTTGATCTTCAACTTTATGGGGATTTAGACGAGATGGTGAACTTAGCCATAAAGATTGAAAAACATCTCCAAAGGAAGTCTACAAGGTACACTAAACCTAAACCAATTTCCAATATTCATTCATCTTTGGAAAAGGTTAGTTTACCTATTAAAATACAGCCTAATATTGAGGTAGAAAGTGGTGAAATTAAAATTGAAATGCAACCAACTCATGTTAATGATTTCTTGTCTAGTAGGCAATTAGATTGCAAAGACTCGTTTGATTGTAACCCTTCTACTATTGTTACACTTACTCATGATGAAGTACATGTTGATGTGTGTGAGTTAGGGAAAAAGGCACAAAAGGCCAAGACAAAAGCATGTGAATTGATTGAAAAAGATTCTTGTGAGAAAATGAGTGAAAGAGAAAAGCATGAGATTAGTTTATGGCCTAAAGAGAAAAATGAGAGAAAAGCCAAGAATATGAGTTTGTGTGAAACAATTTGTGAGGTTAAATCTGTTTTGTTTTCAAAACAAAATATTTTTGATCTTTTACACAAAGGAACTTGTTTTCTCACCGGTGAGCTCAAACCGTGTTTTTCTAGTGTTTCTCTTGAGTTCTTACAGGAAGCCAAAACAATCATTGAGAAGCTTGATTCAAAGTTCCCTTCTAAAGTCAACAATGGCAACCAACACATGAACATCAATGCCAATGCATTTCTTGAGAGGCAAAACTCCAAATTTGCTTCAAAGTTCATCCATGGCAGCACGCATAAGGTGTTCAAACCGGGTGATTGGGTTTGGAAACACTATTGGAAGGATCCTCATTCTTTTAATAAGAAACCCAAGTGGAGATCCAAAGGCGGTTTACCAATCACATCCCATGACTACAAAATTGCTCTACAAGGCGAGAGGGATGTCAGTTACATTTTCAATGCCGCTGATTTTCGTCCATTTGATGCAGGAGACCCTTTTGATTTGAGGACAAATCCTCTTGAAGAAGGGGAGAATGATATTAATTCTACCAATAATGAATTCCAATAGAGTTGAAGGTATTGATTTCAATTACTTTATGTGTAGAAGAGCTTCAAGATGGAACGCATTAAATGCACTCCGGGTTCATGAAAGTTGCACTTAATGCAAATCAAGCATCAATTAATGGAACTGTACTTTAAGCTACTTCAAAAGGAAGCTTCATTAATTCATGGAATGTTACACACAAAATGAAGATTTGTTTTGATCATGTTTCAATGAAATTGAGTCTTTTGAGCCTAAAGGCCATGAACAACTTTCTTTGCATATCTTGTGTTAGATTTCCATGTTAGGGTCATTCAAGTAGCTTTGATCGAACTACTTGTGGAGTGATTCGAATCTCGAGTTTAGAAACGAGTTTTCTCTACTCTTGATCTTGATCATCAAGGTAAATCCGTTTCTATCTTCTTCCTTGGGATGAAATCATCTTGGTTTTGGGGTTTTTGATATTGAGTTCTATGGGTCTTGTTTGCTAGCAAGGTTTTTAGATCCAATCATCAAGGGTTTCATATCATTTGGTATCATAGCTGCTTTGATTCATATCAATATTATTACTTGACCCGTGCGCTTGCGGTAGGAAAAGACCACATCAAGTATAGATTGCAAAGATCATCTCACTAAACTCTCTGCCGTTGAGATGTGCATTCAAGGCATGCACTGGGAACTCCTCTACATCCTTCAAGGTATAAAGCCTCGCACCTTTGAAGAACTAGCAACTCGAGTCCACGATATGAAGCTAAGTATTGCTAGTCGAGAAAACCAGGACCTTTTACTCCCTAACTTGAAGATAGAAGGAAAGAACGCCGAAGAGACAACAAAAGAATCTATGGTTGTAAACACAATTCTTCTCAACTCATCTTCAAAAGAAAAGCGACAAGAAAATGGAACACGTCGCTTAACTTTAAAGGAAAGACAGAAGAAAATCTATCCTTTCACTGATTTTGACATCCTTGACATGTTGGAACTGTTGGGTTTTATGCCCTAAAACTCGTAGATAATAAAGGTAACATTTGACAGAACATTAATAAAATGATGTATTGTTCATTTATCTTGTTTGTATTGAGTAATATTGTCTTATTAACCCTAATCCAATAAACTAAACATCCTAGGCTGTTAGTATGAGGCTTGAACTATGTTCGCACGATTTTAAATTCCGCTAGCGTACGGGTCGTGACAAGTAATATAGTGATTTTGAGTATAGAGTATCGTCTCCACAGGGATTGGATTTATTCAATTAAGTACCACGAATAATCTTGCTTAGCTTTATTTAGAGAACAAAATCTAATGCCGGAAAGAATAACAAAAAGCTAATCTAGAAAGCAAAAGATAAATGGTGACACAATTTGATGGGATAATTCTAGAGTTGTTGATTTTATCAATTGGACCTTTAATCGCTTAATCAATAAACTAATATGGATTAACAAATCATTTGATTCATAAGTCTAGAAGCCTAATGACAAGGACTCTCCTGTCGGTCTCCTCCTATCTCATACCGTTCAATAAAGAATCTCCTTTCAGTCTCATCTTTATCTACTTAGCATGGCATTACGACCCTTCAGTACAACCTCTAACGTTATTTATTTTATCCCGTGTCACCCGGGTAAATAACCGTTAGTCATGCATTCAGTTCTAGTCTAAGCTTCTCTCCGTCGAGTTTCCACATAGTAACGATTCATTTAATCAGTGATCAGTTGATTAAAAGCATTACGGACAAAATGCACAAATGAACAATAATGACAATTAAACCACATCAATTCATTAATTCAGCAGAGGTTCAACATCTAAATCAATCTCATAGAATTTAGGAATTTACTACTCATAATCACTAAAATTCAATAATTCCTAATCACAACAATTCTAGAAACTAAAACATAAAGGAAAAGGGAAGAGAAATGCTCATAAAAGCGTCGATCTCCTCGATCCCGCACCGACCTCCTTCGATCCCGAGCTCCAAAGATCTTCAACAAAGCTCCAAAACTCTCCCAAAAATCCCAAATTTTAGTGTAAACTCTAGAATGGGGTGAAAACCCACAAATTGGCACACAATCTTCATTGCAAAAGGCTCCTTTTATAGGCTCCCAACAGGCACAGCGTCGAGACGCTACAAGGACAGCGTCGAGACGCTCTGACGTCATCTTTTCTTGGGCTCCAAGACGTCGCAGCGTCGAGACGCTACTTTGGACAGCGTCGCGACGCTGTCGCGATTCCAGATTTCTCCACGCTGCTGCCTAGCGTCGAGACGCTCCAGGCTTAGCGTCGAGACGCTAGGCCCTGAATTTTCAATAATGGCCCGATTTTGACTCAATTTTTGGGCCTCCAACTTTCTTTTGGCCCAAATGCTTCTTGTAATGGATTTTGGGCACTTTTCTTGACCCAAATTGATACTTTAAGACTTGAAATTCATGAATTTGGGCTTCTAATTCATTCTTCTTGGCTTTTTGGACTCGGATCTTCAATGTAATTCTTCAAATTGCTCCAAAAGCCTCCAAAATCATCTAAATTCTCTCAAAATTCCGATTTTACTTCTTTGGCTCGGTTTTCTGAAATTTAAACAGAAAATAGCATTAAAGTACACAATTCAAGCATAAAACTAGCTAAAATTAATAGGAAAATGATGACATTTAAGCATGTCATCAAACTAGTATGTAAGGACATACGGGGATCAATGTTCAAGAAACAACCTAAAGGGTCTATAGTATAGGAATAAGGCTGGGTACCTTATCATAGTGACACTATGGATACGACCCGCTTTGTATTTTGATACAAACGTAATGATCCAACGCGTTCATGTAGTGGACATGCGAGTGGGGGTATCCTATGTAATGAGTTTGCATAAGAACGGACTGTGAAATAGTTAACCACTAGCTGTAACACCGTTAGCTAGCTAGGTTTCTATTTCACTAGGATGACCTAGACAACTTGGTCTCAATCCTGAGTGGGTTATGAACTCCTGTTCACGAGGGATTGTCCTTTGATTTGTATGGGTGAGTGGCCTCCACGTGATAGCGAGCAGAAATGTCGCTATTTTAGTCTCAATTTATTAAGCTTTTTGATGTTTTAATCGTGTTTTTAATGAATATATTTAATGAATTTTGTTATTTGGTCCTTAGGAGCTAAGTTGGTGATTTTGGGAGAAAAAGAGCCAAAATTGAAGTAATTCTAGCCCAAATCATAGCTTGATGCAATTGAAGGCCCAAAGAAGACATTCATGAAGAAAAGACCAAGAGAAAGGAAGAAGAAGGCCCAAAAATCAGCCCAAAAGGAAGCTGATTTTTCTGGAAAATCTGGACAGCGTCGAGACGCTTAGCAAGGCAGCGTCACGACGCTGCCCTTTCTTGTTGCCCAAGCCGCGTGCGCAGTAGCGTCGCGACGCTACCCCTATTCCAGGCCTATAAATAGGCGCCCTTGGTGCCTCATTTCTCATCAATCCATCAACCAAGCCATCAATCCTTTCCTTCCTTTCTTAAGGCTCCTTTTTTGGAGCCCCTCTCAAGGCTTTTGAGCCTTTTTGAGAGGGTTCTTCTAGTGGGAAAATTTTGGGAATTTTGGGAAGCAATCCTAGAGGCTCGAGGAGTAGTCAGCGGGGGCTCCAAGCGTCAGCAAGGGGTTTTACGACGGTCAATTCCTTTCCTTTTATGCCTTTTAATATGCTTTCCCTTGTAATTATTGTGGATATTATGTGTAGCTAAACCCCAATTTGGGGTCTTGAAATGAAATGATAGTTGAAATATTGTTATAATTTCTTGTCTCTTGCCCATGTCCTAATTATTTGCATGGATGTGCTTAATGCTTTACTCAATCTGGCCAATTGTGTAATGATTCGATTCTTAATGGAAACTCGACGGAGAGAAATTAGGATAGATCATAATCCATGCAACTAGTTTAATTGCCCGTTGTGACACCGGGATTAGTTGATTAAACTTAGATTCCTAAAATGAATCAGAGCGTAATAATTAATGATTTTTAATAGCGCTAAGGACACTTAGGTTGTTAAAATGAATTAATTACAATTAGGAGAAACCGACAGGAGAACCTATGTGATTAACGGAGATTCTAGGTTTATAATTAGTTGGGCAATGAGATAGGATAATTATAGCAATTATTTAGCTAATCATTGATTTTCAAGACCCCTCTTCCCGCTTAAAGAAAACTCTTTCTCCACATTTTATTTTTAATTGATCAAATTGTTTTTGTTAATTGTCTTAAATTTAAATCCTTTTTATTGCATGAAGTGGTCCCTAAATATTATTTCGCCTAAGTATTTTCAGTGCTCAAGAAAATTTTAATTATTTGCTTAAGTTTCGCTTCGCCTCCCTGTGGATTCGATACTCGGAATACTTTCCGTTTTATATTACTTGCGGCCCGTGCGCTTTGCGGTCCATCAAGTTTTTGGCGCCGTTGCCGGGGAGGCTGGATTTTTAAGCAAAAAAAAAAAATAAAAAAAAATAACTTTTCTTGACATCGAAAAGAAAAGGATAAATGGTAATTTAGGTGTAAATATTTTTTTCTTTCATCGTTTTGTGAATATTATTTTATTTTCTTTTTTTGTTTGGTTCTTTTTGTTATCTGGGAGCATTGTATGCGAAGAAACAAGGTGGTTGATCTGTTTCCGTTAGATCTTGAGATTAACAGGACTCTTAAATTCATTAGAAAAGAAAAAAGATTAGCAGAAACAATGGCCCACCAAGAAGAAGCTCCCAAGGCAATTAGAGATTTTCTGCAGCCAGTTCTTCCTACCGAGAATTCTGGAATTGTTTACGCCCCCATCCAAGCTACAAATTTTGAGCTAAAAACAGGGTTGATTCAGATGGCACGCGATAACTCGTTCAAGGGACATCCTTCTGAGGACCCCCACTCTCATCTGCGATCATTCCTAGAAATATGCGGGACGGTAAAGATGAACGGAGTTCCGGCCGACGCAATCAGATTGAGGCTGTTTCCATTTTCTCTACAGGATAAAGCAAAAGATTGGCTCGAATCAGTCGAGACGGGCAGCATCAGTACTTGGGACGAGCTTGCCCAGACTTTTCTGACAAAATTTTTTCCACCAGCTAAGACTACCAAGCTGCGGACTGAAATTGGAACATTCAAACAGCTTGACGAAGAGCAGTTATACGAAGCGTGGGAAAGATATAAGGAAATGCTTAGGCGATGCCCCCAACACGGATATCCTGATTGGCTTCAGGTACAGTTATTCTATAATGGATTAAACCCCTCCACAAAGACAGTCCTTGACACATCAGCAGGAGGGAGTTTTCTTTCAAAAACAGTGACAGAAGCCAAAGACCTGCTTGAGGAAATGGCGGCAACAAGTTATCAATGGCCGACGGAGAGAGGAACAGTTACAAAGAAGGCTGGATTGTATGAACTGGATGAGTCAAGTTCACTAAAAGCGCAACTGGCATCTCTGACCAATGCACTAAACAAATTGACGTCATCTGAGGTGGTTAAGTCCATTTCCACCTTAGTTGAAGGTCATTCAAAGAAGGAAGGTCAAGATGTGGAAGAAGTTCAATACATAGGAAATAGATCATATACTCAAGGAGTACCAAACTTCTACCACCCCAGTCTGCGCAATCACGAGAACTTCTCATATGCGAATACGAAGAATGTTTTACAGCCACCCCCAGGTTTTGCATCAACGAGTACTCCTGAAAAGAAAAATAATATGGAGGAGATGGTGGCTTTATTCATCAAGGAACAAAGAATATTGAATGTGAGTCTCCAGACATCAGTAAACAACCACGACGCAGCTCTAAAGAATATGGAAGTGCAGATAGGTCAGATTGCTTCAGCAGTAAATGCCCTTCAAAAGGGAAAATTTCCAAGTGATACTGAGCCTAACCCGAAAGAGCAGTGTAAGATGGTGGTTTTGAGAAGTGGCAGAAGACTGGAGGACAGTTCAGAGAAAAAAAAGGAAGAAGAAAAGAGAAGGGATGAAGATAAAGGGACTGAGGCACAAAAAGCCTCCTCTGAAAGGTTCCAACATCCTCCCAACTCTATTGAAGTAAAATGTGATTTTTCTAACAGCTTTGCAGGTAGAAAAGAAGATGAGAGGCAGAATGACAATAAAAAGATGACTGAGGAAGAAGTGGTTCCATGCAACCACCATGACAGAGGTTCGCATATTAGCCCGCCTAAGCGGAGGGGCGAATGTCCAACCTTTGATTACAGGGAGTTACCTTTTCCTCAAAGATTTAAGAATGTCAAATTAGATGAACAATTTCAAAAATTTTTAGAAATGTTTAAAAAGTTGTCTGTGAATATTCCATTGGTAGAAGCTTTGTATAATATGCCAAATTATGGAAAATTCATGAAGGAAATGCTTTCTAAAAAGAAAAGTCTGAAAAAAGAAGTTTTTAATTTATCTGAGAGTAGCAGTACCATTATTTCTGGTAGGATACCTTCTAAGCAGAAAGACCCAGGGAGTTTTACTGTTCCCTGCACCATAGGAGAAGTATCCTTCGATAGGGCTTTGTGTGATTTTGGAGCAAGTATAAATTTGATGCCCTACTCTGTGTACAGGAAGATTGGTTTATCAGGTATGACAGACACTGACGTCACTCTCCAGCTTGCTGATAGATCGATTACCCACCCGATGGGTGTTGTGGAGGACGTGTTGGTGAAAGTCAACAAATTCATCTTCCCTGTAGATTTCGTGGTACTGGACATGAAGGAGGACAAAGAAGTGCCAATTATCTTAGGCAGACCTTTCCTAGCCACTGGTAAGGCTGAGATTAGCGTGCATACAGGTAAGCTTACCTTGAACATTGATGATGAAAAAGTCGTGTTTAGTATTTTTGGCCAAGATGAATCTGTTTGTAGTTTGCATACATGTTTTTCTGTTGGGCCTGAATACTTGACTGACGACGATGAAGAGGTAGACTATAATCTTGGCCTAGGCTTAGGAGAAATGCTTGTTGATAATATGGATTTTGATCATGATGTATATATGGATAATCCTCTGTTTGAAAATGATTTGGATCTGCCTGACTTCGAAAATGAATTAGACTTGCCTGCTTGTGACAATGAAAGATCTGCAGTTGATGATTTACCTTCCTTTGAAAATGAATTGGAATTGCCTGAAATGAATAATCTTGATAATGATATTGAATTGCCTGACATTGAGCATGAACATAAAAGGCATAAAAAAGATTGCTCGATAGATAATTTTGAGTCTGACCATGATTACAGTGAATCTATTGAGTCTGATCTTGACATTCCTGAATGCATGAATCCTGACAATGTGAATACTTTCTTTTCAAGTCCTGATGATGTGTACAGCTTAGAATCTGACCCAGAAGAACTTGAATCTGTGAATAGTATAGAATCTGATCCTGAAATTCTTGAATTCTTTAATTCTTCTGATGATGAGTCATGTGATAGCTTAGTTGAATCATTTTTTAATTCTGAGTCTAAAGGATCTTCTGAGCATGTAGATATTTTTTTCTGATGAATGGACTGGCATGATTGATAGGCCATCTCTAGATCCTAGACCAGTAGATATTATAACGCTTGATGACTCTGTTAACAACTGTTTTAAGAATAGAGATTTAGAAAAGAGATTTGATGCGGCTGATTATTTTCTAAAATGTTATTATGAGAATCTCTTTAGTGAAGATGGGCCAGGGGAAAGTTTTTTTTCTCCCCTGTTTGTAGTTTGCAATTCGGTGCGTGATTTCTTGCAGGGCCCGGAGGATGATGAAAATTTTTATTTTGAGCCTCCGTAAGCGTGTCGAGCCTAGTCTAGCTAAAGACGTTAAAGAAAGCGCTGCTTGGGAGGCAACCCAAGGATTAAAGTAGTTAGTTGTTTTTGCGGTAAATAATTTTCTTTGCTCCGTGATCCAATTTTGTTTTGCAGGATCACCTTAGCAAATCCCAAAATTCCACATTTCCCATTTTTCATGGATCCAAAGAAAGAGGATAAAGCGCTCCTAGCTCAGGGAAGTCTCAGTATCTCTCTTTATGCTTTTCTGTTTTAAAACATTGGGGACAATGTTTAGTTTAAGTTTGGGGGGGAGGCTTCCGCTGTGTTGAGCATATTTAAATTCTGTTGGATGCATGAATAGATAGCCATGATAGCCAAGGATGTGATTTTTGAAATTTTGAGAGAAAATGGTTTATATGTTGTGGAATCTGGGAGCACGGCAGAAATTGTGAAATTTTAAAATTTTTTGATACTTAGTTTTGATGTCTAAAGCATGCAATAGTCTTATCTAATGACGTCTTTGAAAATCTAGATTCTTATTATGGTTTTCAAAATTGTTGTCACCCCGATAGGCTTAGTTTCTAATATCAGGAAGTTCATGCTTGATTGCTCTAAAGAACTAGGTAGGAAAAAATTCTATGCCTGCTGAGAGAAAAGCAAAAGCAACAAAAAGAAAATGTGAGAAAAAGAAAATCTGTTGAAAAAGAATTTTTGCTTGCTCAAAAGAAAAAAGCCTAGGGGTAAAAAGAGCTACCTGCGGTGTGATCAGTTAGGCCAACCAGAGAATAAAATTCGGGTTAAGGGTCCCTGCACCGTAGTGTGAAAGCTAGTACCATTAGATATCAAAATGCAAGTTTGGGGGAGGAGCAAAAGAAAAAGAAAAGAAAAAGAAGAGAAAAAGAAAAATCATGTGAGAATTCTGCTCCCCCATGAAAAAAGAAAAGGATGACAGGCACCCTAGTTACTTTTTTTTGCATGATATAAGGACTCCGAAGTATTAGGGGCTCTTAGCCAGTGTAGGGGGAAAACAAATGGAGAAAGCCATAAGACTAATCTAGGTTAGTAAAAGAATCAATAGATAAGTCTTGAGCATGCTATTCATTAATCTTAAGTTCAAACTAGTTTAAGATTTCTTCAAGAGTATGCGGTGCTTGCTTATTCCACTTGCATGTTTTCCATTCGATCCTAAGAATTCCAAAATCACTGAGGGTTGAGCGATTCTATTTCATGCATCTTTAGAATTTATTTTGCTCGGGACTAGCAAAAGCTTAAGTTTGGGGGTGTGATAGCGAGCAGAAATGTCGCTATTTTAGTCTCAATTTATTAAGCTTTTTGATGCTTTAATCGTGTTTTTAATGAATATATTTAATGAATTTTGTTATTTGGTCCTTAGGAGCTAAGTTGGTGATTTTGGGAGAAAAAGAGCCAAAATTGAAGTAATTCTAGCCCAAATCATAGCTTGATGCAATTGAAGGCCCAAAGAGGACATTCATGAAGAAAAGACCAAGAGAAAGGAAGAAGAAGGCCCAAAAATCAGCCCAAAAGGAAGCTGATTTTTCTGGAAAATCTGGACAACGTCGAGACGCTTAGCAAGGCAGCGTCGCGACGCTGCCCTTTCTTGTTGCCCAAGCCGCGTGCGCAGCAGCGTCGCGACGCTTAGCAAGGCAGCGTCGCGACGCTACCCCTATTCCAGGCCTATAAATAGGCGCCCTTGGTGCCTCATTTCTCATCAATCCATCAACCAAGCCATCAATCCTTTCCTTCCTTTCTTAAGGCTCCTTTTTTGGAGCCCCTCTCAAGGCTTTTGAGCCTTTTTGAGAGGGTTCTTCTAGTGGGAAAATTTTGGGAATTTTGGGAAGCAATCCTAGAGGCTCGAGGAGTAGTCAGTGGGGGCTCCAAGCGTCAGCAAGGGGTTTTTCGACGGTCAATTCCTTTCCTTTTATGCCTTTTAATATGCTTTCCCTTGTAATTATTGTGGATATTATGTGTAGCTAAACCCCAATTTGGGGTCTTGAAATGAAATGATAGTTGAAATATTGTTATAATTTCTTGTCTCTTGCCCATGTCCTAATTATTTGTATGGATGTGCTTAATGCTTTACTCAATCTGGCCAATTGTGTAATGATTCGATTCTTAATGGAAACTCGACGGAGAGAAATTAGGATAGATCATAATCCATGCAACTAGTTTAATTGCCCGTTGTGACACCGAGATTAGTTGATTAAACTTAGATTCCTAAAATGAATCAGAGCGTAATAATTAATGATTTTTAATAGCGCTAAGGACACTTAGGTTGTTAAACTGAATTAATTACAATGAGGGGAAACCGACAGGAGAACCTATGTGATTAACGGAGATTCTAGGTTTATAATTAGTTGGGCAATGAGATAGGATAATTATAGAAATTATTTAGCTAATCATTGATTTTCAAGACCCCTCTTCCCGCTTAAAGAAAACTCTTTCTCCACATTTTATTTTTGATTGATCAAATTGTTTTTGTTAATTGTCTTAAATTTAAATCCTTTTTATTGCATGAAGTGGTCCCTAAATATTATTTCGCCTAAGTATTTTCAGTGCTCAAGAAAATTTTAATTATTTGCTTAAGTTTCGCTTCGCCTCCCTGTGGATTCGATACTCGGAATACTTTCCGTTTTATATTACTTGCGGCCCGTGCGCTTTGCGGTCTATCACCACGCTGACTCAATAAGCCTACCATTTTGGTGACAAGACCGAGTGGGGATGTTGGGAGTCACACCGCAATACCGCAAGCGCACGGGCCGCAAGTAATATAAAATAGAAATATTCCGAGTATCGAATCCACAGGGAGGTGAAGCGATAATAAGCAAAGTAATTAATTCTTGAACACTAAACTTACTTGGGCGAAATAATATTTAGGGACCAAATCATGAAACTAAAAATGAATTTAAGATTAAAGCGATTAAGGAAATCAAATTGATCAATCAAGAAATGAAAAATGGAGAAAGAGTTTTGAGTGAGAAGCGGGGTCTTGAAAATCAATTAATAGCTAAATAATTACTACAATTATCCTATCTCATTGCCCAACTAACTATAATCCTAGAATCTTCGTTAGTCACATAGGTTCTCCTGTCGGTTTTCCCTAATTCTAATTAATCCATTTTAACAACCTAAGTGTCCTTAACGCCATTAAAATTCGTTAATTATTACACTCTGATTCATTTTAGGAATCTAAGTTTAATCAACTAATCCTGTTGTCACGACGGGCAATTAAACTAGTTGCATGGATTGTGATCTATCCTAATTTCTCTCCGTCGAGTTTCCATTAAGAATCAGATTAATATACAATTGGCCAAATTACATATAGCATTACGAACATCCATACAAATAATTAGTAAAAGAGGGCAAGAGATAGGTGTTGGGTTTTATGCCCTAAAACTCGTAGATATTGAATGTAAACAAATTTTATACTTGTATTTAATAAAGTGTTATTTAGTTTTTGCAATAAAATGTTATTGTTAAATATTGCACTATTTGACCCAAATCCCATAAACTAAGATCCAAGGTTGTTTGTATGTAACTTGAACTAGTATGTGGGGACATACGGGGATCGATATTCAAGTAACAACCTAAAAGGTCTATAGTACAAGGATAAGGTTGGGTACCTTATCCTGGTGACACTATGGATACGACCCGCTTTGTATTATGATACAAACGCAATGATCCAACGCGTTCATGTAGTTGACATGTGAGTTGGGGTATCCTATGCAATGAGTTTGCATAAGACCGGACCGCGAAATAGTTAACCACTAACTGTAACACCGTTAGTTGGCTTGGTTTCTATTTCACTAGGATGACCTAGACAACTCAGTCTCAATCCTGAGTGGATTATGGACTCCTGTTCACGAGGGGTTTTCCTTTGATTTGTATGGGTGAGAGTGGCCAGAACGCCGACTCAATAAGCCTACCATTTTGGGGACAATACTGAGTGGGGAGCTGGGAACATAATCACACAAGATGGAATTCACTCCTTCCCGACTCTAGGGTAAGTAGAGGTGTGTTCCCTTAAGTGGTGTCTCCGGGACTTGAACAATGGGCCCAACCCTCTCTATGGCACGAGAGGGACTTCTGTTTCTTGGTTGGACCTCAAACAGGTTGTTCACTAGAGGAGCACTGGGGACTTAAGGACAAAGATGTAAACCAAGGGTAAAACGGTAATTTGACCCAATTGGGATACGAACACACGTGAAGGACTGACTTGTAGTATTGGTCGATATCCGTGGACAGAGAAATATTCTGCAGTGAGAAGAGTGCAGCTGAGGGTCTTTAGTGGAATGACCCACAGTTAACGAATGGAGACTAACTTGGTTAATGAGTTTAAGCCGATTAGTCTCGTATCGTTGGAGCTTCTGATATGTAGGTCCATTAGGTCCCACCGGTAGCTCGTAAAAAGACTTGAAGCAAACAAATATAAATTGTAAATTGAAAGTATTCAATTTATCTAGGGAATCGTATAATGTATATTGATGCATTATAATATAAAGTTTATGAAACTTTATAATATAATTTTTGAAAGTAATTTCAAAAATTAATTCTTGAGAGAAAATATTTCAAATAAATTTAATATGAATTGGATTCATATTAATTTTAATAAAATCCCTAAGATTAAATATATGATATTTAATTGGGTAATTAATTAATTATGGAATTAATTATTTATTTATTAATAGAGACCTTTTCCTATTAGGAAAGAAAATATTTGAAAGAGTTCAAATAAATTTAATATGAATTGGATTCATATTAATTTTAATAAAATCCCTAAGATTAAATATGTGATATTTAATTGGGTAATTAATTAATTATGGAATTATTTATTTATTTATTAAAATTAGATATTGTTTAGATAATAGATTTGAACTTATTCCTAGACCTTTTCCTATTAGGAAAAGGTCTTGGCCTTTACCTATATATAGGACCCCTGGGGTGGGGTGAAAGGCATCCCATTGTCTCTAATTCTCTTAAAGATCCTCCCTAAAAGACTCCCACAAGTCAGAAGTCTTAGAGATATACTGGTGTAGCCGATTGGTGGTGTTCACACAAGAGGGTTGCTGCGTTTTCATTCTTATTGGCAAGAAAAGGCGAATTGATCAAGGTTTTCTACAAAAGTAAGTTTTCTATGAAATCCTTGATCACTAGGATCAATCTAGTTGATTTTTTAGCATGTTTATAGCCTATGTACATCCCATTAAATATAGATTTATTGTTGTAATATTTTGCAAATTGTATTGGTATTTCAATTAGAATCTAAGACTCTGAGTAGGTTCGGTAATACTTTCCGCTGCGTGGGGCTTTTATCCCTTCAATAGGCAATTATAATAACATTTAACTATATATTTTCATTTCAAGATCCCAAATTGGGGTTTAGCTATACATAGCTATAATATCCACAAGATATACAAAGGAAAGCATAAATTTGAGCAAAATGAGAGAAAAGGAAATGACCGTCGAAGACCTCATTGCTAGCGCTTGGAGTCCCTCCGAGCACGCCTTAAGCCTCCTAGAGTGCTCCCAAAAGCTCCCCAAAATTTTCCCACTACTAACTCTCAAAAAGGCTAGAAAGCCTTGAGAGAAGGCTCCAAAAGAGCCAAGAAATGAAGGAAAGGAATGGTTGATGAAATGATTGATGAGAAAAATGGGCACCAAGGGAGGCTATTTATAGGCCCGGAATAGGGACAACGTCGCGAAGCTATCGGCACAGCGTCGCGACGCTATGACGTCACCCAACTTGTTCGCCAAGAAATGGGACAGCGTCACGACGCTGTCCCCACAGCGTCTCGACGCTGTGCTATTTTCAGACCAGTGGCTCGGATTTGGGCTTCAATCTTGGGCCAACTTCAATTCTTTTTGGATCTCTTCTTCATGGTTGACTTCTTGGGCTCCCCCTTTGACCCATGGTAGGATTTTAGGCTTGGATTGCTCATTTTAGGGTCTTTTTCCACCAAAAATCCATAAAAGGCTCCTAAAGACAAAATAGTAAATTATTTTAGATTTCTTCAATAAAAACACAATTAAAGTGCTCAAAAGCTCAATAAATTAGGACTAGAATAGCGACATTTATGCCCGCTATCACACCCCCAAACTTAAGCTTTTGCTAGTCCCGAGCAAAATAAATTCGAAAGATGCATGAAATAGAATCACTCAAGCCTCAATGATTTTGGAACTTTTAAGCTAAAATAGAAAACATGCAAGTGGAATAAGCAAGCACCGCATACTCATGAAGAAATCTTAAAAGAGTTTGAACTTAAGATTAACGAATAACATGCTCAAGACTTATCTAATGATTCTTTTACTAACCTAGATTAGTCTCATGGCTTTCTCCATTTGTTTTCCCCCTACACTGGCTAAGAGTCCCTAATAGGTCGGAGTTCTACTATCATGCAAGAAAAGAAACTAAGGCGTCTGACATTTTTTCTTTTTCATGGGGGAGCTAAACTCTAAAATATTTTTCACTTTCTTTTTCTTTTGCTGCACCCCCAAACTTGCATTTTTATATCTAATGGTACTAGCTTTCACACTACAGGTAGCTCTTTTTACCCCTCGTATTTTTCTTTTTTGTGCAAGCAAAAATATTCTTTTTCAACAGATTTTTCTTTTTCTCTCTTTTCTTTTGTTGCTTTTTTCTCAGCAGGCATAACATTTTTTTCTACCTAATTCTTAAAACAATCGAGCATGAACTCCTAGTGTTAGAAACTAAGCCTATCGGGGTGACAAAGAACTTTGAAAATGATAATAAAAATCTAGATTTTCAAAGGTGTCATAAGATAAGTCTATCGCATGCTTTAGACATTAAAACTAAGTATCAACAAAATTTAAAATTTCACAATTTCTGCTATGCTCCCAAATTCCACAACTATAAACCATTTTCTCCCAAAACTTCTAAAATCACATCCTCGACTATCATAGCTATCTACTCATGCATCCAACGAAATTTAAATATGCTCAACACAGCGAAATCCTCCCCCCAAACTTAAACTAAATATTGTCCCAATGTTTAAAAACAATAAAGCATATAGAGGGATATTGAGACTTTCGTGAATTAGGAGCAATTCATCCTCTTCCTTTGGGTCCAGAAAATGGGATTCATGGAGCTTTGGGACTTGCTAAGGTGATCTTGCAAAACAAAATTGGATCACGAAGCAAAAAAAATTATTTACCGCAAATTTACCTAAACTTTTAATCCTTAGGTTGCCTCCCAAGCAACGCTTTCTTTAACGTCTTTAGCCAGTCGAGGCTCGACACGCTCACGGAGGCTCGAAATAAAAATTTTCATCGTCCTCTGGGCCTTGAAGAAAGTTGCGTACCGACTTACACATTGCAAACGGTGGAGAAAAAAAACTTTCCCCTGGCCAGTCATCACTAAAGAGATTGTCATAATAACATTTCAAAAAATACGTAGCAGCATCAAATCCCTTTTCTAAGTCTCTATTCACAAAACAATTATTCACATAGTCATCCAGCGTCATGATATCTACCGGTCTAGGATCTAAGGATGGCCTATCAACTATGCCTATCCACTCATCAGATGCAATATCTAAATGTTCATGATATTCCTGGGACTCAGTATTCAAAAATGATTCAACTAAGCTATCATATGATTCATCATCAGAAGAATCAAAGAATTCAAGAATTTCAGGATCAGATTCTACGCTACTATCAACACTGTCGGGACCCGAATCAAAACTATTAACACTTTAAGGGTCCAACTCTATATACTCAACAATGTCAGGATCAGACTCGATAGATTCATCATTATCATGATCAGACTCAAAATTTTCCTCTATCAAGTAATCATCTCCATCTAAGGTATGCAAATCCTCTAATGTAGGTAATTCAAGCTCATTCTCAAAATCAGGAATCTAATTCATTGTCAAAATCAGGCAAATCATCAATTGCAGACATTTCATTCTCAAAAGCAGGTAATTCTAATTCATTTTCAAAAGCAGGGATTTCAACATCAATCAACTCGTTTTCAAATAGAGGGTCATCAAAAAATGCATTATGATTAAAATTCCCATCATCCATAGGCACCTCTCTTAATCCTAAGCCAAGATTGTATTCTACCTCTTCATCATCGTAAGTCAAATATTCTGGACCAATAGAAAAACATGTATGTAGACTACATACAGACTCATCCTGTCCAAAAATACTGAAAATGACTTTTTCATCATCCACATTTAAGGTAAGCTTACTAGTATGCACGCTAATCTCAACCTTACCTGTAGCTAAGAAGGGTCTACATAAAATGATGGGTACCTCTTTGTCTTCTTGCAAGTCAAACACCACAAAATCAACATGGAAGATGAATTTGTTGACCTTCACCAGCACGTCCTCCACAATAGCCATCGGTTGAGTGATCGATCTATCAGCAAGCTGGAGGGTGATGTCAGTGTTTTTTAATCTTGTCAGACCAATCTTCCTGTACAATGAATGGGGCATCAAATTTATACTAGCACCTAAATCACACAGGCTCTATCGAAAGATACTTCTCCTATAATACAGGGAACAATAAAACTCCCTGGATCTTTTTGTTTCGAAGGCATCTTTCCTGACACTATGGTGCTACTGTTTTTAGACAACCTAAAAACCTCTTTTTTCGACTTTTCTTCCTAAATAACATTTCTTTCATGAATTTCCCATAATTAGGCATATTATACAGAGCATCTACTAAGGGAATTGATAAGACCAATTTATTATACACTTAGAATCTCCCAATTTTCTTATCTTAGTTGAACTCCTTACTAAAAATGCTTTAAAATGAGTATGATATGTCTATAGGTCCTCACCGAAGCTTTGGAAGCAATTCGGGGCTTAAACGAGCGAAATCGGAGCGTAAAATGACAGTTTTGCCCCTGGAGCCTCATCAGCGTCGAGACGCTAGTCATACAGAGTCGAGATTCTATAGCGTCGAGACGCTTGCTCATCAGCGTCGCGACGCTAGGAGTGATTCGCAGATTTTTTCCATATTGAAGGCATAGCGTCGCGACGCTAGGCAGTTTCCATATTTGATTTTTTCCTATTTTGGCTGGCAACTTTCTCCCAATTTGAGGATCTTTTCAGCACCAATTGCCACGAACTGAATGCCAAGAATCTCTATAAATAGAGGGTCTTGGTGTAGGTTTAGAATCATCCCTTGAATCCCTCAATTCATCACTCACTACAATTTTGTAGCCACTTTTCTCTTTACTTTTCTAGAGTTCTTTTAAGTTTTGTTAGTCCATGGGTCGGTTGATCGAGCCTCGAGCTTGGAGGTGCTTGTCTATGACCAACTAAGCTCGAATCGTTGTAATCGGGACCTCGGTTGTAAGTTTGATTCAATTTTATGAGATTTCCATTCTTCATTACTTAGTTAATTGTCTTTGTGATTTTAGTTCTTTTTCTATAAGTTTAGATTGTGGTAGGAAAGATTGACAACCTTGACTACACCCTCTCTAACTTTACTTGCTAAATCTAAGTAGCAAATAGGTTAACGCTATGATTATACACATGCTTCCCTATAATTAAATGATTTAATCAATTGTAATTGTGGTTTGTTGCCCGTTGCATGTGAATTAATTCGGCTAGATCCCAATGCGGTTTAGATTAGTTAATTGGATAATTAATTAATTTAAACTGGAATCAAACTTAGCGTTTGCATGTTTGTGATAGTTGGATCATGACTCTCGGTTTGTTGTCGGAGTATGCCGAACTTAGATAATTAATTAAAATCAATTGATAATCGATGAATGAAATTAATCAAACTTAACGCCGAGTTTAACCTCGATTACAGTGATCCTCGTGGTAAGATCAACTAACCCCACCTTTATTTTCCTTGCATTTAAATTTTCATTATTTATTTTCTTGCCTTTACTTTATGTCTTAATTTTTTTATCAATAAACCCCCCTTTTTGGTTACCTCAAGAACACAAAATAATTTAGAAATAAACCGATTGTTCCCTGTGATCGACCCCGACCACTACTGCTACAAGTTAGCTTGAGGAATCGTGGATTATAAATTTATTTGACAAGAGACCGCGACAATCTCTTCCGTCAGAAATGTTCACAGATAACTTTCTAAACATTTCTAGGAATTTCTGAAACTGCTCATCTAATTTAACATTTTTAACACGCTGAGGAAAAGGTAACTCCCTGTAGTCAAAGGTAGGACATTCGCCTCTCCTCTTGGGCATGCTAATGTGTGATCCTTTATCATGGTGGTTGCACGGGACCACTTCTTCCTCATCCAACTTTTCTTTCTGCTTTTCATCTTTCTTTGATCTTGCAAAAGAGTTAGTACATTCAATATTCAAATCAATAGAGTTAGGAGGATATTGGGACCTTTCAGAGGAGGCTTTTTGTGCCTCAACCCTTCTATCTTCATCCATGCTCTTCTCTTCTTTCTTCTTCTCTGAACTGACCTCCAGTTGTCTACCACTTCTCAGTGTCACCATCTTACACTGCTCTCTAGGATTGGTTTATGTGTCGCTTGGAAATTTCCCTTTCTGAAGGGCATTCACTACTGAAGCGATCTGACCTTTCTGAACTTCCATATTCTTAAGAGTTGTGTCGTGGTTATTTACTGCAGTCTGGAGATTCACATTTAAAACCTTTTGTTCCTTGATAAACATGGCCACCATATCTTCTAGGTTACTTTTCTTTTCAGGAACACTTGATCACGCAAATCCTGGCGGTGGCTGCAATACGTTCTTGGTGTTGGAGTACAAAAAGTTCTCATGATTGCGCAGACTGGAATGGTAGAAGTTTGGTACTCCTTGATTGAATGCTTTGTTTCCCACATACTGAACTTCTTCGACATCTTGATTTTCCTTCTTTGAATATCCTTCAGCCAAGGTGGAGATAGATTTGACCACCTCAGATGAAGTAAGCTTATTCAGAGCATTAGTCAATGATGCCATCTGCGTTTCAGAGAGCTTGACTCATCAATTTCATAAATGCTAGCCTTTTTGGAAACTGTCCCCCTTTCAGTCAGCCACTGGTAACTAGTCGCTACCATTTCCTCTAAAAGATCATTGGCTTCTGTCACTGTCTTGGAAAGAAAAGTCCCACCTGCTGATGTGTCTAGAACCGTCTTGGTGGAAGGATACAATCCATTGTAAAATAACTGCACCTGGAGCCAATCTAGATAGCCATGCTGCGGGCACCTCCTAAGCATTTCTTTATATCTCTCCCATGCCTCGTAAAGTTGCTCATCGTCCAATTGTCTGAATGTTCTGATCTCAGTCCGGAGCTTCGTGGTCTTTCCAGGCGGGAAAAATTTTGTCAGGAATGCCTGGGCAAGCTCGTCCCATGTGCTGATACTACCCGTCTCGACTGATTCAAGCCAATATTTCGCCTTATCCTGAAGAGAAAATGGGAATAACCTTAATCTTATCGCGTCGGCTGGAACTCCATTCATCTTTATCGTCCTGCATATCTCCAAGAATGATCGAAGATGGGAATGTGGATCCTCCGAGGGGTGTCCCTTAAAAGAATTGTCTCGTGCCATCTGGATCAGTCCCGTCTTTAACTCGAAATTATTTGCTCGAATCGGGGCCTAAACGATGTTTGAATTCTCGGTTGGGAGGACTGGCTGTAAAAATTCTTTGATTGCCTTGGGAGCTTCTTCTTGGTGGGCCATTGCTTCCGCTAATCTTTTCTCTCTACGAAGGGATCTAAGTGTCCTGTTAATTTCAAGATCTAGAGGAAACAATTTAACCACCTTATCTCTTCGCATGCAACACTCCCAAACAATTCAAGAGAAAAAACAAAAATAAACTATTCACAAAAAGAAAAATATTTACAACCTAAATTACTATTTATTCCGTTCTTTTTAATATCAAGAAAAAATTATTTTGCTTAAAAATCATACCTCCCCGGCAGCGATGCCAAAAACTTGTTGGGCGTCATACCGCAATACGCAAGTGCACGAGCCGCAAGTAATATAAAATGAAAATATTTCAAGTATCGAATCCACAAGGAGGTAAAGCGATAATAAGCAAAGTAATTAATTCTTGAACACTAAACGTACTTGGGCGAAATAATATTTAGGGACCAAATCATGAAACTAAAAATGAATTTAAGATTAAAGTGATTAAGAAAATCAAATTGATCAATCAAGAAATGAAAAATGGAGAAAGAGTTTTGAGTGAGAACGGGGGACTTGAAAATCAATTAATAGCTAAATAATTACTACAATTATCCTATCTCATTGTCCAACTAACTATAATCCTAGAATCTATGTTAGTCACATAGGTTCTCCTGTCGTTTTCCCCTAATTCTAATTAATCCATTTTAACAACCTAAGTGTCCTTAGAGCCATTAAAATTCGTTAATTATTACGCTCTGATTCATTTTAGGAGTCTAAGTTTAATCAACTAATCTCGTTGTCATGACGAACAATTAAACTAGTTGCATGGATTGTGATCTATCCTAATTTCTCTCCGTCGAGTTTCCATTAGGAATCGGATCAATATACAATTGGCAAGATTGCATATAGCATTACGAACATCCATACAAATAATTAGTAAAAGAGGGCAAGAGATAGGCAATTATAATAACATTTAACTATACATTTTCATTTCAAGACCCCAAATTGGGGTTTAGCTATACATAGCTATAATATCCACAAGATATTCAAAGGAAAGCATAAATTTGAGCAAAATGAGAGAAAAGAAAATGATCGTCGAATACCACGTTGCTAGCGCTTGGAGTCCCTCCGAGCACGCTTTAAGCCTCCTAGAGTGCTCCCAAAAGCTCCCCAAAATTTTCCCACCACTAACTCTAAAAAAGGCTAGAAAGCCTTGAGAGAAGTCTCCAAAAGAGCCAAGAAAGGAAGGAAAGGAATGGTTGATGAAATGATTGATGAGAAAAATTGACACCAAGGGAGGCTATTTATAGGCTCGGAATAGGGACAGCGTCGCGGCGCTGTGACGTCACCCAACTTGTTCGCCAAGAAATGGGACACTGTCGCGACGCTGTGCGGTTTTCAGACCAGTGGGCGCGGATTTGGGCTTCAATCTTTGGCCAACTTCAATTCTTTTTGGATCTCTTCTTCATGGTTGACTTCTTGGGCTCCCCTTTGACCCATGGTAGGATTTTAGGCTTGGATTGCTCATTTTAGGGCCTTTTTCCACCAAAAATCCATAAAATGCTCCTAAAGACAAAATAGTAAATTATTTTAGATTTCTTCACTAAAAACACAATTAAAGCGCTCAAAAGCTCAATAAATTAGGACTAAAATAGCGACATTTCTGCCCGCTATCAGGGGAGCTGGGAACATAATCACACAAGATGAAATTCACTCCTTTCTGACTCTATGGTAAGTAGAGTTGTGTTCCCTTGGTGTCTCCGGTTCTTGAACAATGGGCTCTACCCTCTCTATGGCATGAGAGGGACTTTTATTTGTTGGTTGGACCTCAAACAGGTTGTTCATTAGAAGAGCACTGGGACGTAAGGATAAAGAGGTAACTCTGGGGTAAAACGGTAATTTGACCTAGTTGGGGTACGAACACACGTGAAGGACTGACTTGCTGTTATTGGTCAATATCCGTGGACATAGAAATATATCTGCAGTGAGAAGAGTGCAACTGTGGTTCTTTAGTGGAGTGAACCACAGTTAACGAACATTGATTAACTTGGTTAATGAGTTTAGCCAATTAATCTCATATTGTTGGAACTTTTGATCTGTAGGTCCATTATGTCTCACCGATAGCTCATTTAGGGTGATGAGGTAAATTTCTAAGGGAGAATTGTATATTCGAAAGGGTTCGAATGTTTAGTTAAAATATGAATTTGGTTCATATTAAAACTATAGGTTAAAATTAATGCACATTAGATGTACATTAATACTATAGGTTATATGAGAGAGATTTAATTAAATATATGATATTTAATTATAATATTAATTAATTGTTGGATTAATTAATCATTTGTTTTAGTTTAATTCAATTAAACTTGATTTAATTGAATTACATTAAAACTATAGGTTATGTGGGAATAATTATATAAATGAGATTTATATAAATGATAATTAAAATAATTGTTAATTTAATTATATAATTAATTATTGAGATTAATTAATTATTATTTTCTTATCAGTTAATTTTAATTGATAAGAATTGGTAAAACCCACTAACCTATTCTTCCTCCACGATAAGTGAGGGTTTTAAGGGGAGTTGGTTTTCATCCGTTAATTCACTCCCTCAGTTTTTCGATAATCCCTCTGGTGCTCACGCAAGGTTCTCTCTCTGACTCTCTGCGTTCCATTGATCACAGAGATCCAAAATTCTCCAAAACCCATAGAAATTAGCTGCTCCCACAAGCCCCTCAACCAAGTATCCAGTGAGAATACCAGTGCAACTCTATTGGTGGTGTTCGTGGGTGTATTTGCAGCAAGAAGGAAGTTTTGGGTTGCTGTATTTTCTGCAAACTTTGGAGGAATAGGCGAAATTCGATCAAGACTTCGACGGTAGTAAGTAAATTCTTGATCCCTCACCTTCTAGGTTTGCATCTACATTAGATCTAGGATTTACTATTAATTTATGCATGTTTTATAGCCGCTTTACAGTAGTTTTAAATGAGTTTTATTGTTGTGATTAATGTGTCGTCGATTGGTATTCCAATCAACGTTTAATTCGATTTGGTCATCTGATCGTTTCCGCTGCACTAGAGTTTTTATCCCTGCAATTGGTATCAGAGTCATATCGAATTTTAAACATCGATTTGGAATTTGCGTTTGGCTTTTGTATGGTGGGATTAAATTTTGCATTATGAATGTAAATTTTTTGCATTAAACTAGTTAGGTTTAATTGGCCATAGATTTACATGTTTTACTGATTTGATCATGTAAGACCCCTGCAGTTTTGGGCATTAATGTGTATATCGAGTTTGTAAGTCCGTGTCTAGAATAGGCTTGAAGATCGGTGCAAATCGCGGGAGAAATTGATAAGGATAAAAAATATACATATTTTACCCTTATATTTAACTCATTATCTTGTCAAAATTATATGTTTTAGATCAATTTTACTGTTCCCGAGCTCATAATATGTCAAAGTTGATAAGTTAGGTAGTTGAGAGTCACATTTGTCAAATTATGCTCATTTGTGCTTAAAAAGACTAAATTTGTTGGGAATTTGACCAAGTTTGTTGTTGTGCAGAAAAAAAGTAGAGGAAGCTGGAATTTGCCAAATGCGACCGTATTTCTGGGAAGGCAAAATGAATTGCGATCGCATTTCTGGAAAAACAGAGGCAGTTCCGAGTCTATCGCGGGTCATTTTAAACAAGACTATTGCACACCTAACCGGTTGTTTTGGCCCCGAATTCGTCTGGGCTACCTACCAGCACCTATTTCGCAGCTTCTCAACCACTTCCAACACTATATAAGCTCGTGATTCGAAGTCAAATCCAAGCAAAACTCATTTGGAATAAGAGGGTTGGTGACAGAACCCTAGTTGACGCCTATGAGTAGGGATGCTCGAGGTCCTTCTTAGATGACTAAATTCTAACCTTAGTTATGAAGGGTTGAAATCCCTTTTGGCAGCGGAAGCAAACAAGACCTTTCTCGAATTAAATTTCAATTATAGAAAAATCGGTACGTTGGGAAATCAAAATTAGAAACAATTTCTAAATTAAACTAGATTAAGCATGCTAAAACTGATTCAAGATCAAGAACACTTACTTGGATTTTCGAAGAATACAGCACGATGCTCCAAGATTCTCGTTCTTGATCGTTCTTGATGGACACCACCACACAAGAACACCCACTATTCTCTTGGAAGGGAAAAATTCCAGCAAAGGAATTACTGGAATTTTTAGAGAGAAAGAGAGAAAAAAAACTCAGAGCTTTTTCTTTCTCTGTTTTGCGTGAAGTTGAGAGAATGAGAGATGTGTTCTGGGTTACCCCTCTCCACTTCACGATAAGTGTGGAGGGAGTTAAAAACCCTACAAAATCTCAACCATTGGATCTAAGCCAAATGATCTAGACCGTTTAATTATTATCAAATAATAATTAATAAATTAAATAATTAATAATTATTTAAATAATAATTAATTATCTAATTAATTATAATTAATTTAATTAAACCAACTTTAATTAAATCAATTATAACATATAGTTTTAATTCAATTAAATCATATTCAATTGAATTAAATAGGTCATTCAATTAATTTAAATTAATTGATCCTACATTAATTAAATATCAGTTATTTAATTAATTTTATAATTGAATCATATTCAATTTTATCTTTCTCATTTAAACTATAGTTTTAATGTGCATCATAATGAACATTAATATAAACTATAGTATTAATTTGATTAAATCATATTTAACCAAACTAAATTAAATTAATTAATTCTCCAATTAATTAATTCATGAATTAATCAAATATCACATATTTAATTAAATTCATTATTCTCTCAATAATTAATTTCGAATCATATTCAACATTAATTATAAAGTTTAATTCTTTAATTAAACTTTACACTATAATGTATCTCCATAAATTATATTAATTCCCTTTAATATCAAGACTAAATTATCTCAGAACCCGTTATGAGCTAGCAGGTGGACCTAATGGACCTACAGATCAGAAGCTCCAACGATACGAGATTGATCAACTAAACTCATTAACCGAGTCAATCAACATTCGTTAACTGTGGGTCACTCCACTAAAGACCCACAACTGCACTCTTCTCACTGTAGAATATTTTTGTGTCCACGGATATCGACCAATGCAGTAAGTCAATCCTTCACGTGTGCTCGTAACACCAGCTGGGTCAAATTACCGTTTTACCCCTGGGTTACCTCTAGATCCTTAAGTACCACTGATCCCTCTAATGAACAATTTGTTTAGGGTCCAACCTCTAAACAAGAGTTCCTCTCGGGCCAGGAGAGGATGGCGCGCCTTTGTTCAAGACCCGGAATCAGCCCTTAAGGGAACACACATCTACTTGCCCCAATAGGGGAAGGAGTGAATTCCATCTTGTATTGTCATGTCCCCAGCCCCCCACTCGGTCTTGTCCCCAAGAAGGTAGGCTTATTGAGTCGGCGTGCTGGCCACTCTCCCCCGTACTAATCAAAGGACAATCCCTCGTGAGAAGGAGTTCACGACACACTCAGGATTAATATCGAGTTACCTAGGTCATCCTATTGAAACAGTAACCTAACTAGTTAACGGTGTTACATCTAGTGGTTTACTATTTCGTGGTCCGGTCTTATGGAAACTCATTGCATAGGATACCCCCGCTCGCATGTCTCCTACATGGACGCCTTGGATCAATACGTCTGTATCGAATTCAAAGCGGGTCGTATCACATAGTGTTACCAGGATAAGGTACCCAGCCTTATCCCTGTACTATGAACCTTTTAGGTTGTTACTTGAACACTGATTCCCGTATGTCCCCACATACTAGTCCAAGTCTCATGTAAACAACCTTGGATCTTAGTTTATTGAATTCGGGTCATAGTGTGCAATTCTAGACTTAATATGACAATACCACTTTATTGCATAAACCTCAATAACATTTTATTGATACAAGTGTATAATTCGTTAATCATTCACTATCTACGAGTTTTAGGACATAAAACCCAACAAACTCCCACTTGGACTAAAAATCTAGTTTAGTGGGAATGTACAATAATCTATCCCAACAGTGGGTGTATAAATACATATATAATACATCAAACGTATTTACAATGTACAAATACAATAAACTAGGGCATCACTATACCCATTACACTTCTCCCACTTGCCCTAAATTATATCTTTGTACATAACTCGTAGACCTAGACCATCTAGATGACCCTCATACACTTAAGCCGAGAGAGCCTTCGTGAATGAATCAGCAATATATCCTTTAGATTCAATGTGCTTGCTTGTCTTGCACTAGGCTAGTTCATATTTGGAACACCTTCCAAATTAGGCTTGAACTTCCTAAGTCATATAGTCTCTATCGGTGCTTCATAAGCAACTACTTATTGGCCTATTTGGTCGAGACTGCAAATAACTCGTACTATAGCTCCTCCATTAAGGGGGTGTTTGGGGCACTGAATAGGTTATAATAACCCCCTTTATTATAACCTATTCAATGTTTGGGGCACCAACAAAAATAATTGGTGAGGTGGGTTATTTTAACCCCCGATTATTTTATCCATTTTCTACAGTATCCATTACTCGACCCACTACAGTAACTATCTCCTCACTTCTTCCATGCGACTCCTTGACTTTTCCGACGATCGCCAGCTGCCGTCAGCCGGCGAATTTTCCGACGACTGCCGACGACTTTTCCGGCGATCGCCGATGACTTTTCCGGCCACCAATTTTTTTTTCCATATTTCTTCTCAATTTCATTTTGAAAAATATAAAAAATAAAAATAAAGAAAAAAACATCAAAGGTTGCCGGAAAAGTCGTTGACAACATCGAAGGTTAATCAACTTAAAAAAAAAAACATTCAAACGAAATTATATTTACCACACTCAAGTTTATTTCAAATGATTTTATTGATAAAAAAAAAAAAAAAACTAATATGATTTTTGAACTAAACATTTACCATTTTTATTTTGGCAATACTAAAAGTTAACTAATATGATTTTTCTATACCAAAACCTAAACTTTTTTGCTTTGTAACAAAAAAAAAAAGCATAACCCTAAATCAAATCAAAGTGTTGTATATCATAAAAAAAAACTAGAAAAAGAAAACAGTCAGTTTGAACCTTTGATTCAGAACCTCATGTTAAAACAGATCAACACTCCAAACACAGATTATTTTATCCCAGATTAAAATAATCTGCACCCCAAACACAGATTATTTTATCCCAGACTATAATAATCTGCACCCCAAACACAGATTATTATAACCCCCAGATTATTATAATTGCCAGATTATTATAACCACTAGATATTATAACAAATTCAGCGCCCCAAACAGCCCCTAAGAGTGAAGACAGACACTGATGTAGATTTCATTAAATCCTTATCAGTTAAAACATAATTGTCAGTGTATCCTATAAGGATCAAATCCTTAGCGCCATACACGAGCATATAAAACCTCGTTCTCCTAAGATACTGGAGGATGTACGTAACGACACTCCAGAGATCAAATCCTGGATTTGATTGATACTCACTGACAACCCTACTGCATAGGGCATATGTCTCATGTCCTCAACTTCTTGAGGTGTCTGAGGACACAGTTTCTTAGACAACAGAATTCCATTCCTGAAAAGGTAGTAAATCCTTATTGGAATTCTGCATCTTATATCTAACTAACATCTTGTAAACATAAGAAACTTGAGACAAGACTAGCTCAACTTCTCACAGATTTTCATTTGGAAATGAGCTGCTAGCTAGCCTCTTTTAATGTCAGTAAGATAACCTACATCATTCCCAATGATTAATATATCAATCACATACAACATGAATAACGCTACTGAACTATTGACGATTTTCTTGCAGACACAAGGCTCATCAATGTCCTTATTAAAGCCAAAAGATCTGATCACCGTATCAAATCTTACATTCCAAGATCGAAATGCTTAGGTCAATCCAAGAATGGACCACTTAAGCTGAAGGGAATAAAAGTCCCCACGCAGCGGAAGCGCATCGATTGGACCTTACGTCGTATATTAATTAACATTAAAATACCGTTACGAAAGCTCAATCAAACTTTAAACTCTTTTAAAGCTGCTGGAAATTCAGTTTAAACATGCTTTAAAAATAAATCTAAATTTATTTTCATGCTTTTCTAAAGAAAAGGGGAAGAACCGTCACATACCTTCGTTGTAGACTTGACCGTTCTTCGCCAACGACGCTCCAACGAACGAAAACGCAGCAGCCTCCTCGCCTCTTGATCGCTGGAATTTTCTTCTTGATTGACACAATAACCACAAAGGTTACACCGGTATGACTCTAGGTCTAGGAGGCAAAAGACTTGTGGGGGTCTTTCTCAAAGAGGGAGGCTAGAGAGAATTCTAGGTCTTGTCTTTTGAGAGTCTAAGAGCAAGAGCAAAGTTTCAAGTGTCATGACCAATTAGGTCTAGTGTTCTATTTATAGAAGAGAGGCCATGAATAAAATATTCAATTAAATCAATCTTTTCAAAAATTGATTCAATCTTATTTCTTAATTAATCAATCATGATCAATCAATTCCATAATTGATTAATCTTTTCCACAAATGACTAATTACTTCCATAAGTGATTAGATCATTTCCATAAATGATTAATCACTTCCTTAAGTGATTAATTATTTCCATAATTGATTAATTCCTGGTTAATGAATTCTTTAATTAATTAACCACCAATTAAATATCACATATTTAATTTCCGGCCTAGAATTAATTAATTTTCCCAAACACATTTTAGGCCTTAAATTAATTAATTCATTATTTGAACTCTTTCAAACTTCCATAAATTTATATTTGAATTTCTTCAAATATTAATTTCTCTCATAATAATATATCAATATATATTGTATTTGTTTCCCTTAGTAAATTGAACATTTTCAATTTACATTTATTACTTAGTTGCCTCAAATTACTTTATGAGCTACCAGTGGGACCTAATGGACCTGCAGATCAAAAGCTCCAACGATGTGAGATTAATTGGTCAAACTCATTAACCACATTAATCAATATTCGTTAATTGTGTGTCCATTCCACTATAGACTCACAGTTGCACTCGTCTCACTGCAGACATATTTTCTGTGTCCACGGATATAGACCAATATCGACTAGTTAGTCCTTTACGAGTGTCTGTAACACCAGCTGGGTCAAATTACCGTTTTACCCCTGGGTTACCTCTATTTCCTTAAGTACCAATTCTCCTCTAATGAACAACGTGTTTGTGGTCCAACCATCAAACAGAAAACCCTCTCGTGCCATTGAGAGGGTAGGGCCCTTTGTTCAAGACTCGGAGTAACCACTTAAGGGAACACTCATCTTCTTCCCTAAAGTCGGGAAGGAGTGAATTCCATCTTGTACGATTATGTTCCCAGCTCCCCATTCGGTCTTGTCCCCAAAGTGGTAGGCTTATTGAGTCGGCGTATTGGCCACTCTCACCCATACAAATCAAAGGACAATCTCTCATGAGCAGGAGTCCATAATCAACTCAGGATTAAGACTGAGTTGTTTAGGTCGTCCTAGTGAAATAGAAAACCAACTAGTTAACGGTGTTATAACCAGTGGTTACTATTTCGCGGTCCGGTCTTATGCAAACTCATTGCATAGGATACCCCCACTCGCATGTCTCCTACACGAACGCGTTGGATCGCAACGTTTGTATCAAATACAAAGTGGGTCGTATCCATAGTGTCACCAGGATAAGGCACCCAGTCTTATCCCTATACTTATAGACCCTTTAGGTTGTTTCTCGAACAATGATCTCATATGTCGCTACATATAGTTCAAGACTCATATTACAGCCTTGGATGTCTAGTTTATTGGATTAGGGTTATTATTAGACAAAGACAAATATAAAATAACTAATAACAATTAATGGAAAAATATATCAATATTATTTCATTAATATCCGGTCAACGATTACATTCACTATCTACGAGTTTTAGGGCATAAAACCCAACAAATGACTAATCAATGTCCTTATTAAAGCCAAAAGATCTGATCACCGTATCAAATCTTACATTCCAAGATCGAAATGCTTAGGTCAATCCAAGAATGGACCACTTAAGCGTGCAAACCCTTTTGCTTTTCATCTTGCTCAATGGACCCTTCTGGTTGAGACCTTAAGGGCTCGTTTGATAACGTTCCCGTTTCTTGTTTCTTGTTCCCGTTTCTCCTTTTTAAAGAAACAGACTTGTTTGATAACTCATCCCTGTTTCTTGTTTCTAAATTTCTAGAAATGTTTCTAAAAAAGAGGCCAAATTTGAGAAACTACAAGGGCCCGTTAACGGAGATCAGCGGAGGCTGTTCAGAAGGGGTCGACAGCGCTCGGTAGTCGGAGGTCGACGATGGTGGTTAGTCGACGGAGTTGGTAGTCAAAGCTCAACAATAGCAGTCAACTACGACTGGTTATTAGAGGTCGACGAAGGTCCGCGACGACCAGTAGTTAGAGGAGGACGGTGGCGGTCAGTCGGCGGAGGCCGATCATTGGAGGTTGATAGCGGCCTGTTGTCGAAGGTCGACAGTAGCGGTCTACCGCGACCGGTAGTTGGAGGTGCACGGTAGCAGTCGGTCAACAGAGGTCGACAGCGGTCGATCGACGGTTGCGGTTGGTCGTGACCGGTAGTCAGAGGTTGACGATGACGATCAGTTGATGAAGGTCAGCGATGATCGGTAGTTGGAGGTGGATGGTGGCGGTCGGTCGATGGAGGTCGACGACAACCAATAGTCGAAGGTTGACAGTGGTGGTTAGTCAGCAGAGGTCCACAACAGTCGGTAGTTGGAGGTCGAAAATGGTGGCCGATCGACGGAGGTGGATGATAGCTGTCGTTCAGCAGAGGTCGACGACGAACGGTCATCGGAGGTCGAAGGTTGCGGTTGGCCGCGACAGGTAGACGGAGGTGGATAATGGCGGTCGGTCAACAGAGGTCGACGGCAACCGATTGTCGGAGGTCAACGGTAGCGATCGATTGCGGGCGATATTCGGAGGTTGATGGTGGCGGTCGGCCGCAACCGGTAGTCGAAGGTCGACGGAGGTCGGAGACGACCTGTAATAGGAGGTGGACTGTGGCGATCGGTCGGTGGAGGTCGACGGTGGTCGATAGTCGGAGGTCAGCGGTAGTGGTTAGTCGGTGGAGGTGGACAGTAGCCGGTCACCAGAGGTCGACGGTAGCGGTCGACCGCGACTAGTATTCGAAGGTCGATGGAAGTCGGCGACGACCGGTAGTTCGATATCGACTGTGGCGGTCGATCGGGGGAGGTCGACGAAGGTCAGTAGTCGAAGGTCGACGGAGGCGGTCGGTCGACGATAGCTGATAGTCGGAGGTTGACAGTGGCGACTGGTTGGCAGCGATCGATAGTCGGATGTCAACGATGGTGGCCGGTAGTCTAAGATCGTGGAGGTGATAATAAAAGGAAAAAAGGAAATAAATAACATAAATAATAAAAAAAATGAAAGAGAAATAAATAACGAAAAAATAAAAAATAAAAAAAAAGAAAGAGAATGAAATAACGGAAAAAGATTAAAAAAACGAGAAAGTGGTTAAAAAAATAGAGGAAGAGAAGAGATTGGTCTAGGAATGGGAGGGAGAGATGGATACATGCATGAAAGATAGAGAAAAGAAAAAAAAACAGAAACAGAATTTGAGAAACAACATTTTGTAGTTTCTCAAATTTGGCCTATTTTTTAGAAACGTTTCTAGAAATTTAGAAACAAGAAACATGGATGAGTTATCAAACAAGTCTGTTTCTTAAAAAATGAGAAACAGAAACAAGAAACAGGAAACGAGAACGTTATCAAACGAGCCCCAAAATGTTGTTTCTCAAATTCTGTTTCTGTTTTTTTTTTCTCTATCTTTCATGCACGTATCCAACTCTCCCTCTTATTCCTACACCACTCTCTTCTTTTCCTCTATTTTTTAACCACTTTCTCGTCTTTTTTTTTTAATCTTTTTCCGTTATTTCGTTCTCTTTCCTTTTTTTTAATTTTTTTTTTCGTTCTTTCTTTCTCTTTCATTTTTTTATTATTTATGTTATTTCTTTCATTTTTTTCCTTTTATTATCACCTCCACGATCTCAGACTACACGCCACCATCGTTGACATCCGACTATCGATCGCCACCGACCAACCGACACTGTCAACTTCCGACTATCAGATGTCACCGACTGACCGCTTCCGTCGACCTTCGACTACCGACTGTCGCCGACCTCCCTCGATTGACCGCCACAGTCGACCTCGAACTACCGGCCGTCGCGGACTTTCATCGACCTTCGAATACTGACCGCGATCAACCGCTATCGTCAACCTCCACTGACCGACTACTGCCGTGACCTCCGACTATTGTCCGTCGTCGAACTCCACCGACCGACGGCCACAGTCCACCTCCTACTACCAGTCGTCGCCAACCTCCGTCGACCGACCTCCATCGTCGACCTCCGACTACCGGTTGCGACCGACCGCTACCGTCAACCTTCGACTACTGGCCTCCGTCGACAAGCCCTCATCGTCGACCTCTGAATATTGATCGCTACTGTCGACCTCCGACGACCGGTCGCCGTCGACCTCTGCCGACTGACTGCCACCGTCCACCTCCGACTACCTGTCTCGACCAACCGCAACGGTCGACCTCCGATGACCGGCCACCATCGACATCCGATGACCGGCTGTCGTCGACCTCCGCTGACCAAACGCCCACATCCACCTCCGACTACGTGTCGTTGCCGACCTCCGTCGACCGGCCACCATTGTCGACCTCTAACTACCGGCCGCTGTCGACCTCCGCTGACTGACCACCACTGTCGACCTTCGACTACAGGTCGTCGTCGACCTCCGCTGATCGGTCTTCGCCGACTGACCGCCACCGACCTCCGTCGACCAGCTGCTATAGTCGACCTCTGACTACCAAAACTTTTTCTTTTTTTTCTTATTTTCGACGACCGCCGCCACCCGCCGACTACTTTTCCAGCATTCACCGCTGACTGTCAGCATTCGCTCAGTGGTCAGAGGTTGGTAGCGATGGCCGATCATCAACGACAGCGGGTGATCAATAACAATGGTGGTAGTAATGAGGAAGAAAAAGGAGAAAAAAATAATCGTTGAAAATTAATATATTTTTATATTCTATGTGCTAAATTTTATTTTAACTAAAAAACAAGAAACAAGAACTTGTTATCAAACACATTTGTGTTTCTGTTTCTTTTTTCAGAGAAACAAGGAACAAAAATAGTTATCAAACATGTTTCTATTTTTAGTTCTTAAAAAACAAGAAACAAGAAACAGGAAACAAGAAACGAGAAATGAGAAACAGGAAACGAGAACGTTATCAAACGGGCCCTAAATGTCTCGTTTCTTCTTGTAAATTCACTTGTAACCTATAGATGTTACCCCATCAAGCAAATTTACAAGACCCCAGATGGAAACTTCATTTCCAGGTCCATGGCTTTAACCCATTGGTCCTTGTCAACATCATTCATTTTCTTTCTAAAAGATAATGAATCCTTTATGTCATCATCAAGAATGACGACTTGAGCTTCAAATAAGCCCATGTAACGGTCAGGTTATAAAACAACCCTCCCACTACATCAAAACATTCTCAACTCTTGAGATGGATGTGACTGACCAAAAGCACTGGCCTTATCAACAACTCTTGTTGAATAACCAGTCTTATCAACAACTTTTGTTGATTCATCAACAACTCTTGTTAATGTTTCCGTAGCTTTATTACTTAATTCACTTAAACCGACCTTACTTTATGGCTTATGATTTCTCATATGTTCTTCTTCTAAGAACGAAACATTTGTCGATACAAATTCTTTATTCTCTTATGGATTGAAGAATTATATTCTCCTCGTTTCCTTTGGGATTGCCTACAATTAGGCATTATTTTGAACGATATTCCAATTTATTTTGGGTTAGTCACAAGCACAAGTCCTGGACACCCCAAAATTTAAGGAACGTAAACAATCTTTACGTCCTATCCACAACATAAAAGGTGTTTTAGAAACACTTTTGATGGAACGTTGTTCATAATACACGTTGTAGTCACACTACATGACCCCAAAACGAGTCAGGCAATTGAGCATAGCTCAACCTGGATTGAACCATATCCAATAAGGTTCTATTACTCCTAATTGAGATTTAGGATGTGATTCCATGAACTATCAAATAGCTTTAGAATATCAAGTCCCTATACTCAACACATTGATCAGATCAAAGTGGTTTTATTATCTCTCCTAAAAAGTTTTCAACTTCAGTCTTAAGCCCCTTCGAATATCTTTAGAGATTCAGACTTAAGTTGCATTAGGTAGAGATGTTCATACCTATGAATAATTATCTATAACAGAGATAAATTATTCATACCCTCCCACTGCTTTAACATACTAGACCACAAGGATCCAAATGTACAAGCTCCAAGGGCTCTTTGGCTCTTTAATTCTTTTTCAATAAAAGATCCATCAGTCATATTGCCCATAAGGCATGACTTAATTGGTATTAAAGAGTTCTACTAACTAACTTAGAAATATATTCATAGACTAAGCTCCCAATCATATTGAGATAAAAAATAGTCTACCCTTAAGAACCAAAGAAAGGTATTTCCTTTAGGAGATATCCTTTGCCTTTATTTCTCTGAGTATAAGCAATCTTAAACAACTCAGTGCTCATGACTTGCTTTACTCTCGATTAGTCTTAAAACACATAAGTTATTTACCAGTAATGCTGAACAACTGTCAACTCCCTTTCTTAAAATAAAACTGCGTTAGCAGAGAAAGGTATAGAGTAACATTGTTCCAGCATATAGAAATAAAATTTCTTTTAATCTTTAGGAAATTCAGATACATTATCTAATAATGTGTATTTTCTCCCACTGGATAAAATAACTTAATGTTCCCTCTGCCAAAACCGAGATATACTCTCCATATCAAAATCTGAGAATCATCTCACCTATTTGCAACAGTTTCCATGAGCTTATTCCTTAAAAGGAAAAGCAAACCTGATAAGTGGCACCTGAATTAAAAATTCAGGCTGTATCCTCATTTTCCACTATGCACGTTTCAATGACCAATAAATCATATTAATTGTCATTGATATTGGCTAGGCAGTTAATGTAATTGTCATCATGAACAATTCAAGATGAACTAGACATTTGAGCCTGAGGACATTCCTCACTAAAGACTAATCTAAAATCATTTACCACAAGTTTGTCGTTTAAGCTAGTTGTATCTAAACCGTTATTAATAAAATGGTGTGTAAGACAATGCACATAAAGTTTTATATAATTGCTGAAGTGACAAATTACTTGTATTATTAATCGCACTAACCCATTACAAATAATCCAATCAAATTCTACAAAAACAAACAAGCAATCAAAGAAACCCTATAAAACTATTGATTTAATTTTTGCAACGATACTTCAGAGGTTTAGAGCAACAGCCACCGAAGGGTGGTCAGCTACTCCTCCTCTGAATTGAGACAATCTCAACCAAATTCTAACACCAGAATAACTCATATTCCGTTAGTATTTAGTTACCGTTGTTCGGTGAAGGATTAGTTAACACATTTAACTCATCCTTGTAAGTGTAACCCTCCCACTTTCAGATCTCAGAGGCACGGACCAACAGGCTACCGTTAGGAAAGACAACTGTTGGTAATTAGCCTAAGCGATCCTATCCTATTCAGGAGTTCACGGTGTTCCGAATCCTATGATCAGGCCCTCCGAAGGGATGGTTGCTCCAGGGCAACACGCATGCGGATTATAGGAATCTCACGTTGTGACCTAGGGGTGGAGACCGAAGGATACGCTGACACGCGTCCCGCTCCCACTTACTATAGTCACTTTCCCCATTCACCTTGGTATTGACCCATGCAAACACTTTCTGAAGGGAGTCCGCTCTACAACGACACAAAGCCGAGCATGGATCTCACGGTGTGAACTATACAGGGACGTAGGAGCAAAACTCGATTTAAATCAAGTTTTGTAATTTTCCTCCCACTAAAGTAACCTACTGTATTTTAGGGTTATTAAACTTAGATAAACGTGGCTAAGTCAATCTATCTAAGTCTATGCCTATTATAACTCTTATAAATAGGACTTTACTCTAATGTCTAGGTATATTAAACCCTTTTAATTACCTAGTGACATTGCATGCTAACATTAGACTATGATTAATTCAACTCAGGTTCCGGGTCAGTTCCCAGGTAGGAGGTGTTCCGTAACCGTCAACTTAAGTACCCCCAGCCTAGACAGAACTTCACCGAGAGAGTTCCCTTATAACCATAGTAATGTTTTTCCTACTTAGTGCATTAAAACTATTTTAATCCTAAGTAAGAAAATAATTCTAATCCTATTAGAATTAAAAAAAGAGCTTAGGTCTAATTAATTTTAAACAATTTAAAATTAATTCATTTTAACCTAAGGTCCTATGTTTGCATGCAACTATTTGTTATAGGTTGACGGTTCCTAATCAATTTTATAACTATTATAAAATTTTAATGTTTAGCCATATAACATGCTTCTATGGTGTTTCCAAATAACAATCTAATTCGAATTATTAAACACCATAACGCTCATGACACCGATAATATAACGATTATATTAATCTAAGGTGGTGTCATGCTTCATGCAATTTCAATTTCATTTAATTAATATCGATTATATTAATTAATCATCAACGAAATTAAATCACATGAAATTAGACATTAATATAATATAACTCTTATATTAATCTAATTAACGTCATGTTCAATGCTATTCCATTTTCATTTAATTAATATAACATTTTATATTAATATTATATATGAAAATCAAGCATTGAAATTTATTTCCATTCATAATATAACTATTATATTAATACTCATGAAAATAAATCTAAGCATGCATGCTACATTAATAAAATATAACATCTTATATTTATCTAATTAATGTCATGCATCATGCTTTTCCAATTTCATATATTTAATATAACAATTATACTAAATAACTCATGAAATTTAAATTCATGCATAATTATCATATATTATAACATTTATAACATAAAAATGCATGAAAACATGCTTAACCTATGGTGGGATCTAGCTAAATGACATTCATAAAGCAATAAATAGCTGAAAACCGGTATATTGGCCCCTAGGATAATTAAAATAAAAAAATTACAATAATTTCAATTTAATTATCCTCCTGAGTCTTGAACCGCTCCACAACCATCCCGAACCGCTTCAAACCGGGCCCATAACACTCGAACCGGACTAGACCAGCTTAAACCGGACCGCCCACGAAGAAAACCGCACGCGACAAAATAACTGTGAATAACTGCACACCCTGAGGCTGGAACCCACGACCTCTAACGAGATAGTCACGCACGCCTGCCATCTGTGCCAGCCACCCAAGTTCGAATCTATTTGAACGCACAAATTTAATATTTCGTAACTGTCAAATAACCAACCCACGTTCTGCACGACGCGTTCAACGCTCCGAAAATCCGAAAACTTCCGTCAGCGTCGAGACGCGACGCTGCCCCGATTTTTTCCATTTTTCGTTCTTCAGCGTCGCGACTCCGTTGAGCAGGGTCGCGACGCTACGCCTCTGGACAGCCTCTGTTCTTCGTTTCCAGCAGCAGTTTTTCACCAAATTGAACCCCGATTCGAGCACCGATCAACAAATTGATTCTTAATTTCTAGAGACGGACTTACAAGACTCGATTTACAATATTTTTGCCCCAAAAACATGGGCCCTTACATGATCAAATCATACAAAATTGTAAATCTAAGGCCAAATATAACTAAAACAGTTTTTCAGCAAACCACATTCATAATGCAATCCCACCAAAAACAGACGCAATTTTCATAAATCGAATTTAATTAACGAGATGGCTCTGATACCAATTGAAGGGTTGAAATCCCTTTTGGCAGCGGAAGCAAACAAGACCTTTCTCGAATTAAATTTCAATTATAGAAAAACCGGTACGTTGGCAAATCAAAATTAGAAACAATTTCTAAATTAAACTAGATTAAGCATGCTAAAACTGATTCAAGATCAAGAACACTTGGATTTTCGAAGAATACAGCACGATGCTCCAAGATTCTCGTTCTTGATCGTTCTTGATGGACACCACCATGCAAGAACACCCGCTATTCTCTTGGGATATCTGAGATTAGCTTATGGGAACCCAAAATTCGTCTTGGAAGGGAAAAATTCCAACAAAGGAATTACTGGAATTTTTAGAGAGAAAGAGAGAAAAAAAACTCAGAGCTTTTTCTTTCTCTGTTTTGCGTGAAGTTGAGAGAATGAGAGATGTGTTCTGGGTTACCCTTCTCCACTTCACGATAAGTGGGGAGGGAGTTAAAAACCCTACAAGATCTCAACCATTGGATCTAAGCCAAATGATCTGGACCGTTTAATTATTATCAAATAATAATTAATAAATTAAATAATTAATAATTATTTAAATAATAATTAATTATCTAATTAATTATAATTAATTTAATTAAACCAACTTTAATTAAATCAATTATAACATATAGTTTTAATTCAATTCAATCATATTCAATTGAATTAAATAGGTCATTCAATTAATTTAAATTAATTGATCCTACATTAATTAAATATCAAATATTTAATTAATTTTATAATTGAATCATATTCAATTTTATCTTTCTCATTTAACCTATAGTTTTAATGTGCATCATAATGAACATTAATATAAACTATAGTATTAATTTGATTCAATCATATTTAACCAAACTAAATTAAATTAATTAATTCTCCAATTAATTAATTCATGAATTAATCAAATATCACATATTTAATTAAATTCATTATTCTCTCAATAATTAATTTCGAATCATATTCAAAATTAATTATAAAGTTTAATTCTTTAATTAAACTTTATACTATAATGTATCTCCATACATTATATTAATTCCTTTTAATATCAAGACTAAATTATCTCAGAACCCGTTATGAGCTAGCAAGTGGACCTAATGGACCTACAGATCAGAAACTCCAACGATACGAGATTGATCAGCTAAACTCATTAACCAAGTCAATCAACATTCGTTAACTGTGGGTCACTCCACTAAAGATCCACAGCTGCACTCTTCTCACTGTAGAATATTTTTGTGTCCACGGATATCGACCAATGCAGTAAGTCAATCCTTCACGTTTTTTCGTAACACCAGCTGGGTCAAATTACCGTTTTACCCCTGGGTTACCTCTAGATCCTTAAGTACCACTGATCCCTCTAATGAACAATTTGTTTAGGGTCCAACCTCTAAACAAGAGTTCCTCTCGGGCCAGGAGAGGACGGCGCGCCTTTGTTCAAGACCCGGAATCAGCCCTTAAGGGAACACACATCTACTTGCCCCAATAGGGAAAGGAGTGAATTCCATCTTGTATTGTCATGTCCCAAGCCCCGTACTCGGTCTTGTCCCCAAGAAGGTAGGCTTATTGAGTCGGCGTGCTGGCCACTCTCACCCGTACTAATCAAAGGACAATCCCTCGTGAGAAGGAGTTCATGACACACTCAGGATTATGATCAAGTTACCTAGGTCATCCTATTGAAACAGTAACCTAACTAGTTAACGGTGTTACATCTAGTGGTTTACTATTTTGTGGTCCGGTCTTATGCAAAACTCATTGCATAAGATACCCCCGCTCGCATGTCTTCTACATGGACGCCTTGGATCAATATGTCTGTATCGAATACAAAGCAGGCCGTATCACATAGTGTTACCAGGATAAGGTACCCAACCTTATCCCTGTACTATACACCTTTTAGGTTGTTACTTGAACACTGATCCCCGTATGTCCCCACATACTAGTCCAAGTTTCATGTAAAAAACCTTGGATCTTAGTTTATTGAATTTGGGTCATATTGTGCAATTCTAGACTTAATATGACAATAACACTTTATTGCATAAACCTCAATAACATTTTATTGATACAAATGTATAATTCGTTAATCATTTACTATCTACGAGTTTTAGGACATGAAACCCAACAAGACATCAAACCTTAGGGTTTGTAGGGATTTTCACCCATTCCCACTTTGTAAAAGCGAGAGAGTGGAGTGTCGAGCGAACTCTAAAAGGATTGGATAAAATAGAAAAACCTAGTATTTAGCTACTGTCATTATTTCTAGCTTGTGTTACTTTTCATTTATCTGTATTCTTTACATCTTATTTTCAATGAAAAGATATTCATTTGCACTTTATCTCACCATGAGTAGCTAAATTCCGTTGAGGGGTTCAATATGGTGAATTCCCTTATGGTTCAATAGCTTGAAAGTGTATTATTTGCTTAAGTATTGTTCAATGCATGCCATTCTTTATTGAATATCATTCTGATCTTGCTGAGTTTAACTTGATCACTTAGACTTTGCATGTCATGTGAGTTTGATCTCGAAAGGGACAGACGATATCGGTTCTCATAAAGGTGATATAGGAGAAAGGCTCGAAAGAGATTGTTCGGTGGTATAGGGTAAGCTGCCTAAGGAACCCTATATCAACTATAGGGTTATAGATTACATTCGTGATTTATCTATGTCGGAGTCGAGTCACAGAAATGTGCATAACGGTACTCGCTTAGCCTTCTAACGGTTCTATGGAGCAAGGCCAAATAGAAGTAAAATCTGACCCAATGCATTTAGTAGACTTAAGTTGAATAATCCATGATTAAAGTTATTGCCTTTGGGATGAATTCCATATTGAATACATCGTTTCATTTATTATTGTTATTCCTTATTTATTTACTCGTGTTATTTATTTTTCTAAAAATCAATCAACAATCATTTCTTTGGTCACCTACTTTAAGCAATCATTTGAGCAGTTTCTTCTTCAAATCTGAATTTTCAATTTAGTCCTGTGGGATCGATACCCTTGGAATACTTCTAAGGTTTTTATAACGTGCGATAGTGTATACTTGCACTAAGGTTGGCTGAATTTATCTCTATTATTATTTACCATCTTATATCACATTCATCATTCAGCCTCTGTCGCACCAGAAATCGACCAAATTTCGTGAAGTACAGTCGCTGTTCTGCCCAAATTTGGCTAACGTCGGGACGCTATTCATTGCACGTCTCGACGCTGTTGCGATTTCACGCGCGTCTCGACGCTGTTGCGATTTCACGCAACGGTCCCTTTCTCTTTCTGTAAAATCAAATCATGACACAAAGTAATTAGATTCTCATCCCTTTGCTTCTTTTTTAGTTTCAAATTTTCCTTATTTCAAAAAAAAATGTTCAAATTTTCCCTATCATTTAAATAAGGCTTACAGAAGTAGATCAAAAATAAATAAACAAACAAAAGTATTAGTAAATTTACAAATAAAATAACGCCAAAAGTAAAACTAATTCAATCTAATTTAGGTCCTTAGAATAATAAAATTGGTGTAAGGTGATTGAACGCCTAATCTTATCGCATAAGTTCACCCTAATAAATAAAATATTAAACAATTTATTAATTGATTCTTTCCAACAAAAGAGTTTGAAATTTAATTAAAGAAATAAATATAATTTTCCAAAATATATTAAAAGGATCATACTTTACTTTAATCTATTGACATAAGTTATCCGGGATGAAATGGTGATTGAACTTCTATATTAGAATTTTTGAACCAATAAAACCTTATATTATAGACCACATGAATATCAACGACAGATTTACGTTGGACAAGGTGCTCGAAGCCCCTTTTTCTTTATTATTTTCTTTATTTTTTCTTTATGTTGGTTTTATTTACTTCTTTATGTTTTTTCTTTATTTTTCGTTTTTCGTTAAGTTTATCTATTTTGGGCATGATTTTTACTTTCCTTTTGTGTTTTTCTTTAAACTGAGATTGCTTTTCAAAACTAATGGTGTTCTTCTTTTGTTCTTTTTTCTTCTTCTTTTAAACTGAGTTTGATTTCTTTTATTCAAAGATCATTTTTATTTTTTAAAAAATGTTATATTTTTTTATTTATAAAAATAAATGAACTCTTTTTTTATTATTTGAATAATTTAAGCACATTTTGTGTCTAATTTTTTATTACTAGACTTTCAAATATGTATCTAATAAATTCTTGAGTTTTCAATTTTATGACTATAATAGACATACAACTGAAAGTTCAAGGACTTACATAAAACTTTTAAAGTAATAACTTATTTGACACAATATTGAAAATCGAAGGATCAAATTTATGATTTAACCAATTCAATATTAAAAAAAATATAAATTAATATCAATATGTATAATGCTGTTGAATGAGAAATTTCGGCCAATCACAAATTGCCACATCATTAATTTAAATCAATGATAAAATAAATTTGGGACCAATTACAAATTTACATGTGTCCCTAAGTTAAATTAATAGACATCAAAATTTGGCAAATCAAATAGTGCCACTTGTTTATTATTGATCGATCGGATGACATAAGCCAGGTCCAATCAAATTATGCCATGTGGAAATTGGACCCAAGCCCAAACCCATATGAGGTCCATCAAACTCTATAAATAGAGGAGGCCACCATTCATTTTGGGGGGATTCAGCCAGAGGCAGAGAGGGCAAAGTCCAGAGCATTCTCCCAAGATCCAGAGAATTCAGAGATCCGAGATTCAGAATTCAAAGGATTCAAGACTCAGAAGATTTGAAGACTAGAAGGCTCTAAAAAGAGATCAACAAGCCAACCAACCGATCAAGAAGATCAACAAGTCAACAGGCTGATCATCCAAGATGATCAACAAGCTAACAAGCCGATTCAACAAATCAACAAGCCAACAGGCGATCCAAGAGATCATCAAGTCAACAGTTCGATCATCCAGGAGGATCAACAAGCTAACAAGCCGATCCAACAAATCAACAAGCCAACAGGCCGATCCAAGAGATCATCACGCCAACAGGCCGATCATCCAAGAAGATCAACAAGCCAATAGGTCGATCCAAGAGATCATCAACCTAACAGACCGATCATCCAGGAAGATCAACAAGCCAACAAGCTGATCCAAGAGATCATCGCACCAACAGGCCGATCATCCAAGAAGATCAACAAGCCAATAGGCCGATCCAAGAGATCATCAACCTAGCAGACCGATCATCCAAGAAGCTCAACAAACTGGCCCAAGAAGATCCTTCAAGACTGGAAGACTTCAACAATCCTTGAAAACCAAAGACTCTTTAAGACTTCAAGACCCCAAGACTTCTTGAAGACTGAAGACCCTTCAGAACTAGAAGACTTCAACAATCCTTGAAGACCAAAAGCTCTTCAAGACTCCAAGACTTCAGGATCCGAAGATTCCAAAAGCTTCAATGATCAATTGAAGCTTCTGACTCGAGAACAAGCGTTCCAGCCCTCGAGTGAAACACAACCACACATACACAAGAGAGAGAATCAGAGGATTAAAGTTAGAGATTGTATACCCACACGCATACAAACATCAATACAATATATTATTTATTCCATGTGTCTCCATCCCCGAAATTACGTGTGAACAAATGCATCGAAAATTATTTTAATCTAGCCCCTGGACGCTAACATTAAATTTTAGATATGACCACTGATGAGTAAATTGGTCAATTGATATAAAACACGTACTCTTGACCAAAAAAGTTAAAGAGGTTAGAATCTCCCACACCACATATTATTAAAAAAATAAAAAAAAAAACCCTATATTATAAGATTGAATTATAATGTGAATCAAAAAGAAGAAATAAGGAAGCAAATAAGAAGCAATAAAATTGACAATATTGGTGTAGAGTCTTTAAAAATAAAAATATTGGCAATGGTGTAGGATGAACTCACCGACTGTCCCATTCCTCCTCCTCCTCCATGTCATCATCCCATTCCCTGATATCTGTGATATCATGAGTGAGAGTTTGTATTGGATGAAGGTGATGTTGTTCCATACACGCCATGGGCTTCTTATCCTTACAATACCATTACCATTACCAAAGCTCGTTCCTTATTTGGATTATTATTGCATTGAATGTTAAAACTTATTGAACTTTTCGTCATTTGTTTGTCCGAGTTATTTGGGATCTCACTATTCATTACAATGAACTCTCTTCTTCGATTACCAAGCTGCTCGACATCCCAATCAAGATTGTCCTGTAGATTTAAGAATTAATATGCATAAAGTGTTAACGGGAGAGAAGAGAATGATATATGATCAAACAAATCAAATTACATGAGAAAGAGAGATGAAAAACCTCATACTGTCTGAATATCATATCATCAATAATGTAGTCAGCACTAATAACAAACAATATTTCGCAGCCTCTGGCATCCACTCTTTCTAAACAACCAGTGGGAAGGTTAGCAATGTTTTGAAGCAACTTGCAATTCATTAATTCAAGAAACTGTAAGGACGTAAAATTTTGGAGAGAGGGGAGACAAGAGAATTTGTTTCTGGACAAATTTAGCTTATGTAAGGAAGTGGAGACGTTAGATAAAGTTTCCAAGAAATCTGCATTTGATAGGTTGCAATTTTCAACATCCAATACAATCAACTTGGAACATAAGCTTTCTTGGGGATAATTTAAGCTTGATCTCTGGGGAAACATGTCGAGTTTAAAACACCCACACAGAAGAAGTTTCTTAAAGACTCTTTAACAAATGAATTTCACTTGGAAGAGCAATGAGGTTTGTGCAACGCTAGAGACTCAAAATCTCAAGCCCAATAAGATATCCAGTTGTTGGAGGTAACTCTTTTATGGAAGTTCCTTTCAACTTCATCTTCCTTAAAGATTTCATGTTTTCATCAAATTGTGGTAGATGTTCAAGCTTTCTACAAAAGTCGAGAATCAGAACATTAAGAGACTTTAACATGAAGTAAGTTGGAAGATTTTTTAGGTTGAGACAACCTTGAAGGTTCAATGTAATAAGCTTACTAAGAGAACCAACCGACTCTTGAATTATTCTCAAATTTGAGCATCCTCTAAGATACAATTTCTTAAGATTTGATGATGCAGATAAGTCAGGAATTTCTTCAAGTTTTTTTGCATCCAGACAGATTCAGAACTTCAAGGGAATTTAGCATAAAGTCAGGAATTTTCTCCAAGTAAGAGAAACTGAGATCAACATGCTTCAAAGGCTTGCAATTCTATGACACATGATAAAGAAACAAATAAAGAAAATGAATCAATACACTTCCCAAAAAAATCTATCACACAAGTAGAAGCGGTATAATTAATTTACCTAAAATTTGTTCCCCAAATGTTTGACGTCGTGGCTATTCCTCATTTCTTGTCCAATTCTCAATCCACGACAATATATCCCCCGTAACTTATTGGGTAAATATTCAAATATATTTCTAGAAAATACTGAGTTTCGTAGGAGAAGCAATCTAAGATTTTTCATGTTTCTAAAAACTTTTGGATCAATTGGCTTCCATTCCTGGACCACGTTAGACAAGTCTAGCTTTATTGCTTTAACTGCATCGATTCCCTACAAAATCATAAATCCAGTAATTTAACATTATTAACAAAAGTCTTGGAAGTAAGTAAATAAAACTACTTTATTTCAAAAAAAAAAAATAATAAAACTACTTTGTGTGAGATTACTGACGGAATTCTCTTCCAAATTGAATATTTCTTCAATCATCCACAACCTACTTTGGACGACGTTAGGCAAGTCTAGCTTTATTGCTTTAACTGCATCGGTTCCCTGCAAAGTCATAAATCCAGTAGTTTAACATTATTAACAAAAGTCTTGGAAGTAAATAAAACTACTTTGTGAGAGGCTACTTACGGAATTCTCTTTCAACATATTGATTATTTCTCCAGTCATCCACAACCTACTCCTTTAGAAGATTCACGACGAACAATTGTTTGACCCATTTGCCGTATTAAATCATGCATTTTCAACTTTTTATCTTCAATAGTAAGAAGAGAAAGATCCTTGAGAATCATAATTCCATAATTTGGATTGAGATCACACGCCTCTAACATATTCTCAACGTCGTCAACATCCTCTCCCACGAAAAAACAAGAAATATCAAGGAAACTATCTTTTACTTTGTCTCCAAGCCCATTGAAACTTATTTGAAGAATTTTATCAATATCTTCTGGAAGATCAAATTTTTCAAATTCGTGTAGTATACTTCTCCACTTTGATTGGTCTCTGTTACAAAGAAAAGAACCCAAAACAACAAGAGCCAAAGGAAGACCTTTACAATAACTTGTAGTACGTTCGGAAAGGACTAGATAATCAGTTGGTGGATGACTTTCCTTAAAAGCATGCCAACTAAAAAGCTCAAGGGCTTTGTCTTTATCTAATCCTTGAATATTATGCATTTGATCAAATCCATGACTACAAAGTAACTGTTTATTTCTTGTTGTCACAATGATTTTACTACCTGGACCAAACCAATCACGTCCATCAACCGATTTTTCTAATTGATCAAGCTTGTCCATGCCATCAAGAACTATAAGAACTTTCTTTGAACATAGTTTATTCCTTATGATATTTATTCCTTTGTCGACATTTTCAACCTTCAAATTGATGGGCAATTTTGTTGTATAAAGCTTTGGCTAGAGTTGTCTTTATTGGGTTTTATGCCCTAAAACTCGTAGATAGTGAATGTAACCATTGACCGGATATTAATGAAATAATATTGATATATTTTTCCATTAATTGTTATTAGTTACTTTATATATGTCTTTGCCTAATAATAACCCTAATCCAATAAACTAGACATCCAAGGCTGTAATATGAGTCTTGAACTATATGTAGCGACATATGGGATCATTGTTCAAGAAACAGCCTAAAGGGTCTATAGTATAGGGATAAGACTGGGTGCCTTATCCTGGTGACACTATGGATACGACCCACTTTGTATTTGATACAAACGCTGCGATCCAACGCGTTCATGTAGGAGACATGCGAGTGGGGGTATCCTATGCAATGAGTTTGCATAAGACCGGACCGCGAAATAGTAACCACTGGTTATAACACCGTTAACTAGTTGGTTTTCTATTTCACTAGGACGACCTAGACAACTTAGTCTTAATCCTGAGTTGATTATGGACTCCTGCTCATGAGAGATTGTCCTTTGATTTGTATGGGTGAGAGTGGCCAATACGCCGACTCAATAAGGCTACCACTTTGGGGACAAGACCGAATGGGGAGTTGGGAACGTAATCGTACAAGATGGAATTCACTCCTTCCCGACTTTAGGGAAGCAGATGAGTGTTCCCTTAAGTGGTTACTCCGAGTCTTGAACAAAGGGCCCTACCCTCTCAATGGCACGAGAGGGTTTTCTGTTTGATGGTTGGACCACAAACAGGTTGTTCATTAGAGGAGAATTGGTACTTAAGGAAATAGAGGTAACCCAGGGGTAAAACGGTAATTTGACCCAGCTGGTGTTACGCACACTCGTGAAGGACTAACTAGTCGATATTCGTCTAGATCCGTGGACACAGAAAATATGTCTGCAGTGAGAAGAGTGCAACTGTGAGTCTATAGTGGAATGTACACACAGTTAACGAATATTGATTAATGTGGTTAATGAGTTTGACCAATTAATCTCATATCGTTGGAGCTTCTGATCTGCAGGTCCATTAGGTCCCACTGGTAGCTCGTAAAGTAATTTGAGGCAACTAAGTAATAAAAGTAAATTGAAAATGTTCAATTTATTAAGGGAAACAAATATAATATATATTGATATATTATTTTGAGAGAAATTAATATTTGAAAAGTTCAAATATAAATTTATGGAAGTTTGAAAGAGTTCAAAATAATGAATTAATTAATTTAAGTCCTAAAATGTGTTTGGGCAAATTAATTAATTCTAGGCCGGAAATTAAATATGTGATATTTAATTGGTGGTTAATTAATTAAAGAATTCATTAACCGGGAATTAATCAATTATGGAAATAATTAATCACTTAAGGAAGTGATTAATCATTTATGGAAATGATCTAATCACTTATGGAAGTAATTAGTCATTTGTGGAAAAGATTAATCAATTATGGAATTGATTGATCATGATTGATTAATTAAGGAATAAGATTGAATCAATTATGGAAAAGATTGATTTAATTGAATATTTTATTCATGGCCTCTCTTCTATAAATAGAACACTAGACCTAATTGGTCATGACACTTGAAACTTTGCTCTGCGTTTTCGTTCGTGGAGCATCGTTGGCGAAGAACGGTCAAGTCTACAACGGAGGTTTGTAACGGTTCTTCCCCTTTTCTTAAGAAAAGTTTTAAAAATAAATTTAGATTTATTTTAGCATGTTTAAACCAATTTACAGCGGCTTTAAAGTTCGTTTAAAGTTTTGTTTGAGTTATCGTAACGGTATTTTAATGTTAATTAATATACGGCGTAAGGTCCAATCGATGCGCTTCCGCTGCGTGGGGACTTTTATTCCCTTCAATCGGCATCAGAGCCATCGCTGTCCCTATTAATTAATTTTAAAAGTTGCGATAGGCTCTAATAGGTGGGATTTATGCATATTGTATGTTTGGTTTGCGTTGAACTGTTTGGGTTAATTTTATGGCCATAGATTTTATTTTTATGTGATTTTGATCATGTAAGGCCCGGTGTTTCGGGTATTTTATGTAAAATCGAGTCCTATGTAAGTCCGGGTCTAGAATAGGTTTTTATGAGATAAAAATCGGAGCAATCGCCGCTGAAATCGGCGCCGAAATCGGAGAATCGATGTTGCTGCCGCCCAGATTCTGCCTCCAAACGCAACAACGTCGGGACGCTCCTTCAACAGAGTCTCGACGCTGTCTCGATACTGAAGGCGCTCGGTAAAGAAAGCACACAGCGTCGGGACGCTACCTCAAAAGCGTCTCGACGCTGTCTCGATTACGCAGGCGCCAGATATGGAAAACGCACAGCGTCGGGACGCTATCATCACAACGTCTCGACGCTGTCACGATGGAGGCGCGCATTAGGGTTTCAACAGGCGCGGTTCAAGGCGTGACCGGTCCGGTTCGGACCGGTTCGGCTGGGCTGGGACCTATTTGGTCCGGTTCAGCCAATTTTTGGCATGGTTCGTGATTTTGGAGGCCGGTTCGAGGTGGTTCGGGGCGGTTCGTGCTGTCTAGACCAATTCCGGAGCTGTACATGGATTTTTTAGGATAGAATTTAGCTAAATTATTGTAATTTAATGCTTTATTTTATCCTAGGGGCCAAAATTAACCGGTTCAATTGCTATTTATATGCTTTATGGATGTCATATAAAATATTTAATCCCACCTTAGGTTATAAACATGCTCATGCATTTTTTATATATTATAAATTGTTATAATGTATGTTTAAATGCATGGATTTGTTTACATATTCTTTAATATAAGTGTATATTAATTATATGAAAAATTGGAAAGCATGAAGCATGTCATTTCTTAAATTAAATATAAATAGTTATGTTTAATGTGATGAATGAAGCATGCTTGATTGATTTTCTTGATTGGCTTATAATTGTTATAATAAAAGAAAATAAAAAATTGCATGAAGCATGAAACATCCATAGTTAATAATATAATTGTTATATTATTCATGCAATTAGTGTGGTTTAATTGTTTAATTTGAATGAGATTGTTAAATGAATTAAACCCTAGATTCTTGATTATAGGATTAATCATTAAAATTTGAAATAGTTCTTTATTATTAATGATTAGAAACCGTCAATCTATAATCAAGATTTGCATGCAAACATAAGATCATAGGATAAATTGGATTAATTTTAAATTGTTTAAAATTGATTAGACCTAGATCGATTTCTAATAGGATTAGAATCTTTTCTTACTTAGAATTAAAAATAGTTTTAATTTACTAAGTAGGAAAAACATTGCTATGATTATAAGGGAACTCCACCGGTAAAGTTCTGTCTAAGGTTGGGGGTATTTAAGTTGACGGTTTACGGAACACCTCCTACCTGGGAACTGACCTGGAATACCAGAGTTGAATTAATCATAGTTAAATGTTAGCATGCAATGTCACTAGGTTTATTAAAAGTGTTTAATGCACCTAGATCTTTAGAGTAAAGACCTTACATTACTGAGGTTATAAGGGAACTCTCTCGGTAAAGTTCTGTCTAAGGTTGGGGGTATTTAAGTTGACGGTTTACGGAACACCTCCTACCTGGGAACTGACCCGAACATTGAGTTGAATTAACCATAGTAATGTTGACTTGCAATGTTGGGTTTATTAAAAGAAGTTTAATTCACCCAAAAGATTGCAGTTGAATCCTTTCCATAATTGTTATAATAGGATCAAACTTAGATAGATTGACTTAGCCGAATACTATCTTAGTTAAACAACCCTATATTAACCTTATGACATTTTTAGTGGGAGGAAAATTACAAAACGAGATTTAAATCAAGTTTTGCTCCTATGTCCCTATATTCACAACGTGAGATTCATGCTCGGCTTCGAGTCGCCTTAGGAGCGGCCTCCCTTCGGAAAGTGTTTGCATGAATCAATATCAAGGTGAATGGGAAAAATGTCTAGAGTAAGTGGGAGCGGGACATGTGTCAACGTATCCCTCGGTCTCCGCCCATAGTTCACACCGTGAGAGTCCTATGATCCGCCTGCAGGTTGTCCTGGCGCAACCATCCCTTCGGAGGGCCTGGTCATAGGATTCGGAACATCGTGAACTCTTGAAAAGGATAGGAGCTCTTAGGCTAATCACCAACAGTTGTCTTTCCCTTCGGTAGCCTGTTGGTGCGTGCCTCTAAGATCTGAAAGTGGGAGGGTTACACTTACGAGGATAAGTTAAAAGTGTTAACAAATCCTTGACCGAACAACGGTGGCTAATGTCTATAGGAATATGAGTTATTCTGGAATTAGAATTAGCTGAGAGGTGTCTCATTTCAAAGGAGGAGTACCTGATCACCCTTCGGTGGCTGATATTCTAAACCTCTGAAACGTTGTTGCAAAACTAAATCGATAGTTTTAGGGTTTTGTGATTGTCTGTTTTGCTAAATTGATTGGATTGTGTGCAATTGTTTGCTTGTATGATGGGTTAAGGCAAAGATAACTAATACGGTCATTGTTTGAATAAATTTCAGCAATGTCTTCCTCAATTGTCTCTCTGCTTAAAAATGAGAAATTAACCGGCGAAAATTATGCTACGTGGAAGTCGAATCTGAATACGATTCTTGTTGTCGATGATCTGCGGTTCGTCTTAACGGAGGATTGTCCTCCAACCCCTGCTCGTAATGCATCCCAGGCAGTTAAGGATGCTTATGACCGCTGGACAAAGGTCAATGATAAGACTCGCGTCTATATCTTAGCCAGCTTATCTGAAGTTTTGGCTAAAAGGCATGAGAGCATGGTAACAGCGAGGGAGATTATGAACTCTCTCCAGGAGATGTTTGGACAACCGTCCTACCAACTCCACCATGACGCTCTCAAATACGTTTATAGCTGTCGCATGAAAGAGGGCACGTCTGTTCGGGAACATGTCCTGGATATGATGGTCCAATTCAACGTGGCAGAGGCAAACGGGGCGGTCATAGATGAGCGTAGTCAGGTTGCATTCATCTTAGAATCTCTTCCGAAGAGTTTTCTGCAGTTTCAAAGCAATGCAATGATGAATAAAATAACATTCAACCTGACTAGCCTCCTGAATGAGCTACAACTCTATCAGTCTCTTCTTAAGAACAAGGGACAGATAGAAGGAGAGGCAAACGTTGTCCACTCTAAAAGAAAGTTCGAGAAGGGTTCATCCTCTGGAACTAAATCTGTAGCCACTTCTTCAAAGAAAACTCAGAAGAAGAAAGGAAACAAGGGGAAAGCTCCCAGCACTGCTGCTAAAAACAAGGGAAAAGCCAAAGCTATGGCAGACAAGGACAAGTGTTTCCACTGTAATGTAGATGAACATTGGAAGAGAAACTGCCCAAAGTACCTTGCTGAGAAAAAGAAGGAAAAGGAAGGTAAATTTGATTTACTTGTTTTAGAAACACGCCTGATAGAACATGATGAGTTTACCTGGATACTTGATTCAGGAGCAACTAATCATGTTTGCTCTTCTTTTCAGGAAAATAGTTCCTTTCGGCAGTTGAATGATGGGGAAATGACACTCAGGGTCGGAACTGGAGAAGTCATTTCAGCTAAAGCAGTGGGAGCTGCAAAGTTATTTTTTAGAAATAGATTCTTGCTTTTAGAAAGTTTGTTAATCGTTCCCAAGATTAAGAGGAACTTAATTTCTATTTCATGTTTGATTGAACAATCGTATACAGTTACTTTTGATATGAATGAAGCGTTCATTTATAAAAATGGTGTACTTATTTGTTCAGCCAAATTGGAAAATAACTTGTACGTTTTAAGACCAACCGAAAACAAAGCACTTTTAAATCACGAATTATTTAAAACTGCTGAAACTCAAAGAAAAAGGCAAAAGATTTCTCCATCAAGTAACAATACTCATCTTTGGCATCTTAGACTTGGTCATATAAACATCGATAGGATCGGTCGTTTGGTAAAGAATGGACTTCTAAGCAAGTTAGAAGATGATTCACTACCACCTTGTGAATCTTTTCTCGAGGGAAAATGACCAAGAGACCTTTTACTGGAAAAGGTTACAGAGCCAAAGAACCCTTAGAGTTAATACATTCGGATCTATGTGGTCCAATGAATGTAAAAGCTCGAGGAGGGTACGAATATTTCATCTCATTTATAGATGATTATTCAAGATATGGTTACTTATACCTAATGGGACATAAGTCTGAAGCCCTTGAAAAGTTTAAGGAGTTTAAGGCTGAAGTTGAAAACCTATTAGGTAAATCTATTAAAGTACTTCGATCTGATCGAGGAGGGGAGTATATGGATCAAAGATTCCAGGATTATAAGATAGAACATGGAATCCAATCTCAACTCTCAGCCCCTGGTACACCTCAGCAGAATGGTGTGTCAGAAAGGAGAAATATAACCTTGTTAGACATGGTTCGATCAATGATGAGCTATGCTCAATTGCCTAGCTCGTTTTGGGGGTATGCAGTAGAGACTGCAGTATACATCTTGAACAATGTTCCCTCGAAAAGTGTTTCTGAAACACCTTTGGAGTTATGGAAGGGGCGTAAACCTAGTTTGCATCACTTTCGCATCTGGGGTTGTCCTGCACACGTGCTTGTGAAAAATCCTAAGAAACTGGAACCTCGTTCAAAACTGTGCCAATTTTTTGGTTACCCTAAAGAAACGAGAGGTGGTTATTTCTACGACCCACAAGAAAATAAAGTGATTGTATCGACAAACACCACTTTCTTAGAGGAAGACCACATGAGGGATCATAAACCACGAAGCAAAATAATATTAGGAGAAGCTACTGAAGAATCATCAAGAGTTGTTGATGAAGTTGGACCTTCAACAAGGGTTGATGAAGGAACTAGTTCTTCAGATCCATCCCGTCCATCTCAAACGTTGGGAATGCCTCGACGCAGTGGGAGGGTTGTGTTACAACCTAACCGCTACTTGGGTTTAACTGAAACTCAGGTTGTCATACCTAATGATGGCATTGAGGATCCATTGTCCTATCGATAGGCAATGAATGACGAAGATAAGGATGAATGGGTCAAAGCCATGAACCTGGAAATGGAGTCAATGTACTCCAATTCTGTTTTGGAACTTGCAGATCTACCAAATGGGGTAAAACCCATAGGGTGCAAATGGATCTATAAGAGAAAAAGAGATGCAGCTGGAAAGGTACAGACCTTCAAAGCTAGACTAGTGGCAAAGGGTTATACCCAAAATGAGGGGGTTGACTATGAGGAAACCTTTTCTCCTGTAGCCATGTTAAAGTCCATAAGAATTCTTTTATCCACAACCACATATTATGACTATGAAATATGGCAAATAGACGTCAAGACTGCCTTTCTGAATGGTAATCTTGAAGAGAATATCTTTATGTCTCAACCCGAAGGGTTCATAGCCCAAGGTCAGGAACAAAAGGTTTGTAAGCTAAATCGATCCATTTATGGATTGAAACAAGCATCCAGATCATGGAACATTAGATTTGATACTGCAATCAAATATTTTGGCTTTGACCAAAACGTTGATGAGCCTTGTGTATACAAGAAAGTCAACAAAAGGAAAGTAGCTTTTCTAATACTTTATGTAGACGATATCCTACTCATTGGGAATGATGTAGGATACCTCACTGACATTAAGAAATGGCTGGCAGCCCAATTCCAAATGAAAGATCTGGGAGAGGCTCAATATGTTTTGGGAATCCAAATCATTAGTGATCGAAAGAACAAAACGCTAGCTCTGTCTCAAGCAACGTATATTGACAAGATGTTGTCTCGATATTCGATGCAAAACTCCAAGAAGGGACTACTACCCTTCAGACATGGGGTACACCTATCTAAGGAACAATCTCCTAAGACACCTCAAGAAGTTTAGAACATGAGACACATTCCCTACGCCTCAGCTGTGGGCAGCTTAATGTATGCTATGCTCTGCACTAGGCCTGACATATGTTATGCAGTGGGAGTAGTCAGTAGGTATCAGTCTAATCCAGGGTTGGACCACTGGGGAGCGGTTAAGAATATCCTCAAGTATCTTCGGAGAACGAGGGACTACATGCTTGTGTATGGAGCTAAGGATTTGATTCTTACTGGATACACTGACTCTGACTTTCAAGCTGATAAGGATTCAAGGAAATCCACATCAGGGTTAGTATTCACCCTCAATGGAGGAGCAGTAGTGTGGAGAAGCATCAAACAAGGATGCATAGCAGACTCAACCATGGAGGCTGAGTATGTAGCAGCTTGCGAAGCAGCTAAGGAGGCAGTATGGCTCAGAAAGTTCTTGACTGATTTGGAAGTGGTTCCGAATATGAACGTGCCCATAACACTATACTGTGACAACAGTGGGGCTGTAGCCAACTCAAAAGAACCTCGAAGCCACAAACGAGGTAAACACATCGAGAGGAAGTATCACCTGATACGGGAGATTGTGCAACGAGGAGATGTGATCGTCACTAAGATCGCCTCGGAGCACAACATCGCTGATCCATTTACGAAGGCTCTCACGGCTAAAGTGTTTGAGGGTCATCTAGAGGGTCTAGGTCTACGAGATATGTATGCCATCTAATCTAGGGCAAGTGGGAGAAATGTATAATGGGTATAAGGATGCCCTAGTTCATTGTATTAATATACATGACATTTCCAGCTTTAGCTTATTGCATTTACATCCCACTAACTAGTGTTTTAGTTCAAGTGGGAGTTTGTTGGGTTTTATGCCCTAAAACTCGTAGATAGTGAATGTAACCGTTGACCAGATATTAATGAAATAATATTGATATATTTTTCCATTAATTGTTATTAGTTATTTTATATATGTCTTTGCCTAATAATAACCCTAATCCAATAAACTAGACATCCAAGGCTGTAATATAAGTCTTGAACTATGTGTAGCGACATATGGGATCATTGTTCAAGAAACAGCCTAAAGGGTCTATAGTATAGGGATAAGACTGGGTGCCTTATCCTGGTGACACTATGGATACGACCCACTTTGTATTTGATACAAACGCTGCGATCCAACGCATTCGTGTAGGAGACATGCGAGTGGGGGTATCCTATGCAATGAGTTTGCATAAGACCGGACCGCGAAATAGTAACCACTGGTTATAACACCGTTAACTAGTTGGTTTTCTATTTCACTAGGACGACCTAGACAACTTAGTCTTAATCCTGAGTTGATTATGGACTCCTGCTCATGAGAGATTGTCCTTTGATTTGTATGGGTGAGAGTGGCCAATACGCCGACTCAATAAGCCTACCACTTTGGGGACAAGAGCAAATGGGGAGCTGGGAACGTAATCGTACAAGATGGAATTCACTCCTTCCCGACTTTAGGGAAGCAGATGAGTGTTCCCTTAAGTGGTTACTCCGAGTCTTGAACAAATGGCCCTACCCTCTCAATGACACGAGAGGGTTTTCTGTTTGATGGTTGGACCACAAACAGGTTGTTCATTAGAGGAGAATTGGTACTTAAGGAAATAGATGTAACCCAGGGGTAAAACGGTAATTTGACCCAGCTGGTGTTACGGACACTCGTGAAGGACTAACTAGTCGATATTGGTCTAGATCCATGGACACAGAAAATATGTCTGCAGTGAGAAGAGTGCAACTGTGAGTCTATAGTGGAATGTACACACAGTTAACGAATATTGATTAATGTGGTTAATGAGTTTGACCAATTAATCTCATATCGTTGGAGCTTCTGATCTGCAGGTCCATTAGGTCCCACTGGTAGCTCGTAAAGTAATTTGAGGCAACTAAGTAATAAAAGTAAATTGAAAATGTTCAATTTATTAAGGGAAACAAATATAATATATATTGATATATTATTAGGAGAGAAATTAATATTTGAAACGTTCAAATATAAATTTATGGAAGTTTGAAAGAGTTCAAAATAATGAATTAATTAATTTAAGGCCTAAAATGTGTTTGGGCAAATTAATTAATTCTAGGCCGGGAATTAAATATGTGATATTTAATTGGTGGTTAATTAATTAAAGAATTCATTAACCGGGAATTAATCAATTATGGAAATAATTAATCACTTAAGGAAGTGATTAATCATTTATGGAAATGATCTAATCACTTATGGAAGTAATTAGTCATTTGTGGAAAAGATTAATCAATTATGGAATTGATTGATCATGATTGATTAATTAAGGAATAAGATCGAATCAATTATGGAAAAGATTGATTTAATTGAATATTTTATTCATGACCTCTCTTCTATAAATAGAACACTAGACCTAATTGGTCATGATACTTGACACGCTTGAAAGACAAGACCTAGAATTCTCTCTAGCCTCCCTCTTAGAGAAAGACTCCCACAAGTCTTTTGCCTCCTAGACTTAGAGACATACCTGTGTAACCTCTGTGGTGATTGTGTCAATCAAAGAAGAATTTCCAGCGAAGAAAACCTTAAAGCGGCTGCTGCGTTTTCGTTCGTGGAGCATCGTTGGCGAAGAACGGTCAAGTCTACAACGGAGGTTTGTAACGGTTCTTCCCCTTTTCTTAAGAAAAGTTTTAAAAATAAATTTAGATTTATTTTAGTATGTTTAAACCAATTTACAGCGGCTTTAAAGTTCGTTTAAAGTTTTCTTTGAGTTATCGTAACGGTATTTTAATGTTAATTAATATACGGCGTAAGGTCCAATCGATGCGCTTCCGCTGCGTGGGGACTTTTATTCCCTTCAGTCTTACCAATGCCTCCCATGCCATATATGTTGGGTGTTATCCCCTAAAACTCGTAGATAGTAAATTTACATTTGACCGAACATTAATAAAGTGATGTATTATTCAATGTTTGTATTATATCTTGTCTTATTAACCCTAATCCAATAAACTAAACATCCAAGGCTAATAGAATGAGGCTTGAACTAGTATGTAGGGACATACGAGGATCAATGTTCAAGTTTTAGCCTAAAGGGTCTGTAGTATAGGGATAAGGCTGGGTACCTTATCCTGGTGACACTATGGATACGGCCCGCTTTGTATATTGATACAAACGTAGTGATCCAACGCGTTCATGTGGTTGACATGCGAGTGAGGGTATCCTGTGCAATGAGTTTGCACAAAGACCGGACCACGAAATAGTTAACCACTAACTATAACACCGTTAGTTAGCTCGGTTTCTATTTTATTAGGATGACCTAGGCAACTTGGCCTTAATCCTGAGTGGATTATGGACTCCTATCCATGAGGGATTATCCTTTGATTTGTACGGGTGAGAGTGGCCTGTTCGCCGACTCAATAAGCCTACCATTTTGGGGACAAGACCGAGTGGGGAGCTGGGAACGTAGTCTTACAAGATGGAATTCACTCCTTCCCGATATTAGGGTAAGTAGAGGTGTGTTCCCTTAAGTGGTGTCTCTGGGTCTTGAACAATGGGCCCTACCCTCTTTATGGCACGAGAGGAATTCCTGTTTGCTGGTTGGATCGCAAACAGGTTGTTCATTAGAGGAGCACTGGTACTTAAGGACCAAGAGGTAGCCCAGGGGTAAAACGGTAATTTGACCTAGCTGGGATATGAACACATGATAAGGGCTAACTTGCTGTTGACGGTTGATATCCGTGGACACAGAAATATATCTGCAGTGAGAAGAGTGCAGTTGTGGTTTTATAGTGGAGTGAACCACTGTTAACGAACATTGATTAATTTGGTTAATGAGTTTAGCCAATTAATCTCACATCGTTGGAGCTTCTGATCTGTAGGTCCATTAGGTCCCACCAGTAGCTCATTAGGGGTGTTGAGGTAAAATTCTAAAGGGGTTTAGAACATTCGAAGGTGTTTGAATGTTAAGTTTAATTATGAATTGGATTCATAATAAAAACTATAGGTTATAATTAATGCACATTTGATGTACATTACAACTATAGTTTATGAGAGAGAAATATAATTAAGTATATGATATTTAATTATAATATTAGTTAATTAAAGAATTAATTAATATTATTTGGTTTTAATTTAATTTAATTAAATTTGATTTAATTACTTTAGATTAAAACTATGGGTTATGTGGGAGGATGACATAAATGTGATTTATGGATTTCTTAATATTATTTAATTAATTATTAATAATATAGTAATTAATTTAATAATTAATATTTTCTCATCAGTTAATAATAACTGATAAGAATTAATCCTACCCACTCATGCTGTAGTACACACGATGTGGAGTAAGATAAGGAGTTATTTTAGTAACTGAGTGATTCAGTTAGGGTTTTTATCCCAATTTGGTCTCTGAGATTTTTGGGCGCTCCTCAGTCGTGTATCTCTCTCTCTCTCTCTCAGAAGTTTTCTCTGTGATTTTCCTCTCCTGTGAATTCAGAGAACTCCTCCCAAAATTCCTAGAATTTACTTGGTTCCCACAAACCCCTCAACTCCATTCTCTAAGAGAATATTGGAGCATCCTTTTTGGTGGTGTTCACAAGAGATTTGTTGTGAAAAAGGAGACTTTTAGTTGCTGGTTTTTTCTGCAAACATCAAGAAAAAGGCGAAACACATCAAGAACGTCATAGAAAGTATGTGTTCTTGATCTAGGATCATTAGGATCCATTTAGATTAGATCTAGTTTTTTCCTAATGAGGTTTAGCATGTTTTATAATTAATTTACAACATGATTTAAGGTATTTTTTGTGCTGTAATTTTATTTGCTAACGTATGGTATTTTAATTCAAATTAAATAAGAGTTAATATTCTGCTAGTTTCCGCTGCCAAGGGCTTTTATCCCTTTCAATTGGTATCAGAGCCTTCTCTGTAATTTAATCTCTGAATTAAAAATTGCGTTAGTTTTAGGTGGGATTTAATTGCATAATGTATGTTAATTTGCTATGAATTGGAGATTAATTGGCCTTAGATTTACAATTATTTTGATGTGATCAAATGTAAAGGACCCCTGCGTTTTTTGGGCAATTAAATTGTAAATCGAGTCTCTGTAAGTCCAAGTCTAGTTTAGGCTGTAGAACGATGAAGATCGGGACCAAAATTGGTCAAAAGCGGCGAAAAACGACGAAGAATTGTGGCTAGAACAGTGCAGGTTTTTCCAGAAATTAAAAAAAAAAAAACGAAAAACGGGCAAATTCACGCGTGCAGACGAGGGCTGACGTCGGCATGGAAGACGCTGACGTCATGAGGCGCGGTCCAATTCGCGTCAAGGCGGTTCTTCGGATGCGCGCGGTTCACGCCTGGTTCGTTGACTGGCGTACGGTTCGTTGACTGGTCAGCCTGGTTCGTTGACTGGTCCGCCTAGTTCGTTGACTGGGCGGTTTTTGACGCTGGTTTCATGATTTTCCGGTCCGGTTCGAGCGGTTTTGAGCTGGTTCGAGCAGTTTTGGCAATTTTAAATCAATTTTGATCCGGTTCGGGGCTGCAGAAGGTTGTAATAGGATAGAATTTTGCTTTATTATTGTAATTTAGCTTTAATTTTTGTCCTAGAGGCCAATTAATCGGTTCATATGTTATTTTATATGCTTTATGGATGTCATATAAAATTAGAAATCCCACCTTAGGTTATAAAGCATGCTCATGCATTTATGTATGTTATAATTAGATTATAATATATGATTGAAATGCATGGTTTGATTTTCATGAGTTATTAATATATAGTTGAGTTATATTAGATTCATGAAATTGGAAAAGTATGATGCATGCAATTAAATAGTTTTAATGTAAGAGTTATATTAAAAATAATTTGTTTGCAGCATGCTAAGTTGATTTTCCATTTTTTGGCTATAATAAAATTGTTTATTATTTAAATGGAAATCAAATTGCATTGAGCATGATACATCCATAGGTTAATAGTTTTAAAACTATAGTATGCATGATTATAGGGCTAATCATTAAAATTTTGAAATAGTTTAAAATTTTATGATTAGAAACCGTCAATCTATAATCAAGATATGCATGTTCACATAGGATCTTAGGTTAAAATTGAATTAATTTTAATGGGTTAATATTAATTAGACCTAAGATCACTTTCTAATAGGATTAGAATATCTTACTTAGTTTTAAAATAGTTTTAATGAACTAAGTAGGACGAACATTCCTGAGATTATAAGGGAACTCTACCAGTGAAGTTCTGTCTAAGGATTAGAGGTATTTAAGTTGACGGTAAACGAAACACCTCCTACCTGGGAACTGATCTGGAACACCGGAGTTGAATTAATCTCAGGTTAATGTTAGAATAATGTCGCTAGGTTAATTAAATTGGTTTAATACACCTAGACATTAGGTCTTATTATAATAGTTATAATAGGACTAGACTTAGATAAATGACTTAGCCGGATTTATCTAGGTTTAATCAAACCCTAAAATTTATAATAGGTTACTTTAGTGGGAGGAAAATCACAAAACTTAATTTAAATTGAGTTTTGCTCCTACGTCCCCGTGACGTTCACACCGTGAGATCCATGCTCGGCTTCGTGTCGTCGTAGAGCGGCCTCCCTTCGGAGAGTGTTTGCATGGGTCAATACCAAGGTGAATGGAGAAAGTGACTATAGTAAGTGGGAGCGGGACGCGTGTCAACGTATCCTTCGGTTTCCACCCCTAGGTCACAACATGAGATTCCTATTATCCGCCTGCGTGTTGCCCTGGAGCAACCACCCCTTCGGAGGGCCTGATCATAGGATTCGGAACACCGTGAACTCCTGAATAGGATAGGGTCGCTTAGGCTAATTACCAACAGTTGTCTTTCCTAACGGTAGCCTGTTGGTGCGTGCCTCTGAGATCTGAAAGTGGGAGGGTTACACTTACGGGGAGGAGTTAATTTGTTAACAAATCCTTGACCGAACAACGGTGGTTAATATCTAATGGAATATGAGTTATTCTGACATTAGAAATTGACTGAGAAGAGTCTCATTTTAGAGGAGGAACAACTGATCACCCTTCGGTGGCTGTTCTTCTAAACCTCTAAAGCATCGTTGCGAAACACAATCATTGTTTTATTAGGGTTCTTTGATTGTTTGTTTGCAAAATTGATTGGATGTATGCAATTGTTTGTATTGCTTGTGTGATGGGTTAAGGCAAAGATAACTAATACGGTCAATTGTTTGTTGTGTTTCAGCAATGTCTTCCTCGATTATCTCCTTGCTTAAAAACGAACAACTAACAGGCCAAAACTTTCCACAATGGAAATCTAATCTCAACACTATACTCGTGGTAGAAGATCTTAGGTTCGTCTTAACGGAGGAATGTCCTCATGTTCCTCCTCGCACTGCCGCTCAGGCAGTTAAGGACGCCTATGAACGCTGGACTAAGGCCAACGAGAAGGTCAAAGTCTACATACTGGTCAGCTTATCTGAAGTATTGGCCAAGCGTTATGAAAACGTGGAAACTGCCAGGGAGATTATGAATTCCCTGCAGGAGATGTTTGGACTTCTGTCCTACCAGCTCCACCACGACGCCTTGAAGAACGTCTTCAATGCCAAGATGCCAGAAGGTCAATCTATTCGGGAACACGTCCTGGACATGATTAACCAATTCAACATAGCTGAGGCAAATGGCGGGGTTGTCTGCGAGCGCAGTCAGGTTGCGTTCATCCTTCACTCGCTCCCGGCGAGCTATCTGGCATTCAGGACGAACGCGAGCATGAATAAGATTCAGTTCAACCTGACTACCCTCCTCTCGGAGTTACAGATTTATGAGTCCTTGCAAAAGGGCAAGGGAAAAAATGTGGTTAAAGGAGAGGCCAACGTGGCCCATTCCAAGAAGAAGTTCCTGAAGGGTTCATCCTCAGGGACTAAATCTGTACCCCAGGCTTCTTCATCGAAGCAGATCCAAAAGAGGAAGGGAGACAAGGGGAAGGCTCCTGCACAGGCTGTGCAAGGGAAGGGAAAGGCCAAGGTTGTGGCCGACAAAGGCAGATGCTTCCACTGTAATGCAGATGGTCACTGGAAGCGCAACTGTCCCCGCTACCTTGCTGAGAAGAGAAGAGAAAAAGAAGGTAAATTCGATTTACTTGTGTTAGAGACTTGTCTCGTTGAACATGATGAGTTTGCCTGGATACTGGATTCGGGAGCCACTAATCATGTTTGTTCTTCTTTTCAGGGAAATAATTTCCAGCAGCTGGCAGAGGGTGAAATGACGCTCAAGGTCGGAACGGGAGACGTCGTTTCAGCTCGTGCAGTGGGAGCTGCAAAATTATTCTTTAGAAATAGGTTTTTAATTTTAGAGAACTTGTACTTGGTTCCTAGAATTAAAAGGAACCTTATTTCTGTTTCAGCTTTACTAGAACAATGTTACTCAGTTTCCTTCTTGCTTAACGAAGCTTTAATTTCAAAGAATGGAGTTTACATTTGTTCAGCTAAGCGTGAGAATAATTTATTTGTGTTAAGACCAAATGATGCTAAGGCTATTTTAAGTCATGAAATGTTTAAAACGGCCGAAACGCAAAACAAAAGGCAAAAAGTTTCTCCTTTAAGTAACAACACGTATCTTTGGCATCTTAGAATTGGTCATATTAACATCGATCGGATCGATCATTTGGTTAAAAATGGACTTCTAAGTGACATAGAAGATACATCTTTACCACCCTGTGAATCGTGTCTCGAGGGTAAAATGACCAAGAGGCCTTTTACCGAAAAAGGTTATAGGGCCAAAGAACCACTTGAACTGATACATTCGGATCTTTGTGGTCCAATGAATGTAAAGGCTCGAGGTGGTTATGAATATTTCATCTCTTTCATAGATGATTATTCTCGATACGGTTACTTGTACCTGATGGGCCATAAGTCTGAAGCTCTTGAAAGGTTCAAAGAGTTTAAGGTTGAGGTAGAAAACCTGTTAGGTAAAACGATTAAAACACTTCGATCAGATCGAGGTGGAGAGTATTTAGATCAGCGATTCCAGGACTATATGATAGAACATGGAATCCAATCACAACTCTCAGCACCTGGTACACCTCAGCAGAATGGTGTATCAGAAAGGAGAAATAGAACCTTGTTAGACATGGTTCGATCTATGATGAGCTATGCTCAGTTGCCTAGCTCGTTTTGGGGGTATGCAGTAGCGACTGCAGTACATATTCTTAACAACGTTCCCTCAAAAAGTGTTTCTGAAACTCCTTTTGAGTTATGGAAGGGGCGTAAACCTAGTTTGTGTTACTTCCGTATCTCGGGTTGTCCTGCACATGTGTTAGTGACAAATCCTAAGAAATTGGAACCACGTACGAGAATATGCCAATTTGTTGGTTACCCGAAAGAAACGAGAGGTGGTCTTTTCTTCAACCCTCAAGATAATAAAGTATTTGTATCGACAAATGCAACTTTCTTGGAGGAAGACTACATTCGAGATCATCGACCACGAAGTAAGTTAGTATTAGGAGAAGCTACAGAAGGATCAACAAGGGTTGTTGATGAACCTGGTCCTTCAACAAGAGTTGTTGGAGAATGCAGTTCTTCTCGTCAGTCTAGTCCTCCTCACGTAGTGGGAGAGCTTCGACGCAGTGGGAGGGTTGTGATACAACCTAACCGCTACTTGGGTTTAACAGAAACACAAGTAGTCATACCTGATGACGGCGTAGAAGATCCATTGTCTTATCGTCAGGCAATGAATGATGTGGATAAGGACGAGTGGGCCAAAGCCATGGACCTTGAGATGGAGTCTATGTACTTTAATCAAGTTTGGAAACTTGTAGATCTACCTCAAGGGGTCAAACCCATTGGGTGTAAATGGATCTATAAGATAAAAAGAGATGCTGCTGGGAAAGTACGGACTTTCAAAGCAAGACTTGTAGCAAAGGGTTATACCCAACGAGAAGGAGTGGACTATGAAAAAACTTTTTCTCCAGTTGCTATGCTAAAGTCCATAAGAATCCTCTTATCCATTGCCACATTTTATGATTATGAAATTTGGCAAATGGATGTCAAGACAGCTTTTCTGAATGGCAATCTTGACGAGAGCATTTTTATGTCTCAACCCGAAGGGTTCATAACCCGAGGTCAGGAGCAAAAGGTTTGCAAACTGAATCGATCCATTTATAGGTTGAAACAGGCCTCCCGATCTTGGAATATTAGATTTGATACTGCGATCAAATCCTTTGGCTTTGACCAGAATGTTGATGAGCCTTGTGTATACAAGAAGATCAACAAGAATAAAGTAGCTTTCCTCATACTTTATGTTGACGACATCCTACTCATGGGGAATGATGTAGGGTATCTGTCTGACGTAAAAGAATGGCTAGTAGCTCAATTCCAAATGAAAGATTTGGGTGAGGCCCAGTATGTTCTTGGCATCCAGATTATTCGGGATAGAAAGAACAAATCGCTAGCTCTGTCTCAAGCAACGTATATCGATAAGATGTTGGCTCGATATTCAATGCAGAACTCCAAGAAGGGCTTATTGCCTTTCAGGCATGGGGTTCACTTGTCAAAGGAACAGTCTCCTAAGACACCTCAAGAGGTTGAGGATATGAGACGGATTCCCTACGCCTCTGCAGTGGGTAGCTTAATGTATGTCATGCTATGCACGAGGCCTGACATTTGTTATGCTGTAGGGATTGTCAGCAGATATCAGTCGAATCCAAGGTTAGACCACTGGACTGCCGTTAAAGGAATCCTCAAGTATCTTAGGAGAACGAGGGGTTACATGTTGGTGTTTGGGGCTAAGGAGTTAGTTCTCACGGGTTACACCGACTCTGACTTCCAAACTGACAAGGATTCTAGGAAATCTACGTCAGGGTCAGTTTTCACCCTTAATGGGGGAGCTGTAGTTTGGAGGAGTATAAAGCAAGGATGCATAGCAGACTCCACGATGGAGGCTGAGTATGTAGCTGCTTGCGAAGCAGCTAAGGAAGCTGTATGGCTTAGGAAGTTCTTGACAGATTTGGAAGTTGTTCCAAATATGAACTTGCCCATTACGTTATACTGTGACAACAGTGGGGTTGTAGCCAATTCAAAGGAACCTCGCAGCCACAAAAGAGGTAAACACATAGAGAGGAAGTATCATCTGATTCGTGAGATTGTGCAAAGAGGAGATGTGGTCGTGACCAAGATCGCTTCCGAGCACAACATTGCTGATCCGTTTACGAAGGCCCTCTCGGCTAAAGTGTTCGAGGGTCATCTAGAAAGTCTAGGTCTGCGAGACATGTATATAGCGTAATATAGGGCAAGTGGGAGATGTGTAATGGGTGTAAGGATGCCCTAGTTTATTGTACTTTGTATATTTACTTTTTATGTAATGTACAACATACATGTACCATTTCCAGCTTTGGATTATATTGTATATATATTTTCCCTGTAACTTGAGTTTTAGTTCAAGTGGGAGTTTGTTGGGTTTTATGCCCTAAAACTCGTAGATAGTAAATGTACATTTGACCGAACATTAATAAAGTGATGTATTATTCAATGTTTGTATTATATCTTGTCTTATTAACCCTAATCCAATAAACTAAACATCCAAGGCTAATAGAATGAGGCTTGAACTAGTATGTAGGGACATACGGGGATCAATGTTCAAGTTTTAGCCTAAAGGGTCTGTAGTATAGGGATAAGGCTGGGTACCTTATCCTGGTGACACTATGGATACGACCCGCTTTGTATATTGATACAAACGTAGTGATCCAACGCGTTCATGTGGTTGACATGCGAGTGAGGGTATCCTGTGCAATGAGTTTGCACAAAGACCGGACCACGAAATAGTTAACCACTAACTGTAACACCGTTAGTTAGCTCGGTTTCTATTTCACTAGGATGACCTAGGCAACTTGGCCTTAATCCTGAGTGGATTATGGACTCCTATCCATGAGGGATTATCCTTTGATTTGTACGGGTGAGAGTGGCCTGTTCGCCGACTCAATAAGCCTACCATTTTGGGGACAAGACCGAGTGGGGAGCTGGGAACGTAGTCTTACAAGATGGAATTCACTCCTTCCCGATATTAGGGTAAGTAGAGGTGTGTTCCCTTAAGTGGTGTCTCTGGGTCTTGAACAATGGGCCCTACCCTCTTTATGGCACGAGAGGAATTCCTGTTTGCTGGTTGGATCGCAAACAGGTTGTTCATTAGAGGAGCACTGGTACTTAAGGACCAAGAGGTAGCCCAGGGGTAAAACGGTAATTTGACCTAGCTGGGATATGAACACATGATAAGGGCTAACTTGCTGTTGACGGTTGATATCCGTGGACACAGAAATATATCTGCAGTGAGAAGAGTGCAGTTGTGGTTTTATAGTGGAGTGAACCACTGTTAACGAACATTGATTAATTTGGTTAATGAGTTTAGCCAATTAATCTCACATCGTTGGAGCTTCTGATCTGTAGGTCCATTAGGTCCCACCAGTAGCTCATTAGGGGTGTTGAGGTAAAATTCTAAAGGGGTTTAGAACATTCAAAGGTGTTTGAATGTTAAGTTTAATTATGAATTGGATTCATAATAAAAACTATAGGTTATAATTAATGCACATTTGATGTACATTACAACTATAGTTTATGAGAGAGAAATATAATTAAGTATATGATATTTAATTATAATATTAGTTAATTAAAGAATTAATTAATATTATTTGGTTTTAATTTAATTTAATTAAATTTGATCTAATTACTTTAGATTAAAACTATGGGTTATGTGGGAGGATGACATAAATGTGATTTATGGATTTCTTAATATTATTTAATTAATTATTAATAATATAGTAATTAATTTAATAATTAATATTTTCTCATCAGTTAATAATAACTGATAAGAATTAATCCTACCCACTCATGCTGTAGTACACACGATGTGGAGTAAGATAAGGAGTTATTTTAGTAACTGAGTGATTCAGTTAGGGTTTTTATCCCAATTTGGTCTCTGAGATTTTTGGGCGCTCCTCAGTCGTGTATCTCTCTCTCTCTCTCTCAGAAGTTTTCTCTGTGATTTTCCTCTCCTGTGAATTCAGAGAACTCCTCCCAAAATTCCTAGAATTTACTTGGTTCCCACAAACCCCTCAACTCCATTCTCTAAGAGAATATTGGAGCATCCTTTTTGGTGGTGTTCACAAGAGATTTGCTGTGAAAAAGGAGACTTTTAGTTGCTGGTTTTTTCTGCAAACATCAAGAAAAAGGCGAAACACATCAAGAACGTCATAGAAAGTATGTGTTCTTGATCTAGGATCATTAGGATCCATTTAGATTAGATCTAGTTTTTTCCTAATGAGGTTTAGCATGTTTTATAATTAATTTACAACATGATTTAAGGTATTTTTTGTGCTGTAATTTTATTTGCTAACGTATGGTATTTTAATTCAAATTAAATAAGAGTTAATATTCTGCTAGTTTCCGCTGCCAAGGGCTTTTATCCCTTTCAATTGGTATCAGAGCCTTCTCTGTAATTTAATCTCTGAATTAAAAATTGCGTTAGTTTTAGGTGGGATTTAATTGCATAATGTATGTTAATTTGCTATGAATTGGAGATTAATTGGCCTTAGATTTACAATTATTTTGATGTGATCAAATGTAAAGGCCCCTGCGTTTTTTGGGCAATTAAATTGTAAATCGAGTCTCTGTAAGTCCAAGTCTAGTTTAGGCTGTAGAACGATGAAGATCGGGACCAAAATTGGCCAAAAGCGGCGAAAAACGACGAAGAATTGCGGCTAGAACAGTGCAGGTTTTTCCAGAAATTAAAAAAAAAAAAACGAAAAACGGGCAAATTCACGCGTGCAGACGAGGGCTGACGTCGGCATGGAAGACGCTGACGTCATGAGGCGCGGTCCAATTCGCGTCAAGGCGGTTCTTCGGATGCGCGCGGTTCACGCCTGGTTCGTTGACTGGCGTACGGTTCGTTGACTGGTCAGCCTGGTTCGTTGACTGGTCCGCCTGGTTCGTTGACTGGGCGGTTTTTGACGCTGGTTTCATGATTTTCCGGTCCGGTTCGAGCGGTTTTGAGCTGGTTCGAGCAGTTTTGGCAATTTTAAATCAATTTTGATCCGGTTCGGGGCTGCAGAAGGTTGTAATAGGATAGAATTTTGCTTTATTATTGTAATTTAGCTTTAATTTTTGTCCTAGAGGCCAATTAATCGGTTCATATGTTATTTTATATGCTTTATGGATGTCATATAAAATTAGAAATCCCACCTTAGGTTATAAAGCATGCTCATGCATTTATGTATGTTATAATTAGATTATAATATATGATTGAAATGCATGGTTTGATTTTCATGAGTTATTAATATATAGTTGAGTTATATTAGATTCATGAAATTGGAAAAGTATGATGCATGCAATTAAATAGTTTTAATGTAAGAGTTATATTAAAAATAATTTGTTTGCAGCATGCTAAGTTGATTTTCCATTTTTTGGCTATAATAAAATTGTTTATTATTTAAATGGAAATCAAATTGCATTGAGCATGATACATCCATAGGTTAATAGTTTTAAAACTATAGTATGCATGATTATAGGGCTAATCATTAAAATTTTGAAATAGTTTAAAATTTTATGATTAGAAACCGTCAATCTATAATCAAGATATGCATGTTCACATAGGATCTTAGGTTAAAATTGAATTAATTTTAATGGGTTAATATTAATTAGACCTAAGATCACTTTCTAATAGGATTAGAATATCTTACTTAGTTTTAAAATAGTTTTAATGAACTAAGTAGGACGAACATTCCTGAGATTATAAGGGAACTCTACCAGTGAAGTTCTGTCTAAGGATTAGAGGTATTTAAGTTGACGGTAAACGAAACACCTCCTACCTGGGAACTGATCTGGAACACCGGAGTTGAATTAATCTCAGGTTAATGTTAGAATAATGTCGCTAGGTTAATTAAATTGGTTTAATACACCTAGACATTAGGTCTTATTATAATAGTTATAATAGGACTAGACTTAGATAAATGACTTAGCCGGATTTATCTAGGTTTAATCAAACCCTAAAATTTATAATAGGTTACTTTAGTGGGAGGAAAATCACAAAACTTAATTTAAATTGAGTTTTGCTCCTACGTCCCCGTGACGTTCACACCGTGAGATCCATGCTCGGCTTCGTGTCGTCGTAGAGCGGCCTCCCTTCGGAGAGTGTTTGCATGGGTCAATACCAAGGTGAATGGAGAAAGTGACTATAGTAAGTGGGAGCGGGACGCGTGTCAACGTATCCTTCGGTTTCCACCCCTAGGTCACAACATGAGATTCCTATTATCCGCCTGCGTGTTGCCCTGGAGCAACCACCCCTTCGGAGGGCCTGATCATAGGATTCGGAACACCGTGAACTCCTGAATAGGATAGGGTCGCTTAGGCTAATTACCAACAGTTGTCTTTCCTAACGGTAGCCTGTTGGTGCGTGCCTCTGAGATCTGAAAGTGGGAGGGTTACACTTACGGGGAGGAGTTAATTTGTTAACAAATCCTTGACCGAACAACGGTGGTTAATATCTAATGGAATATGAGTTATTCTGACATTAGAAATTGACTGAGAAGAGTCTCATTTTAGAGGAGGAACAACTGATCACCCTTCGGTGGCTGTTCTTCTAAACCTCTAAAGCATCGTTGCGAAACACAATCATTGTTTTATTAGGGTTCTTTGATTGTTTGTTTGCAAAATTGATTGGATGTATGCAATTGTTTGTATTGCTTGTGTGATGGGTTAAGGCAAAGATAACTAATACGGTCAATTGTTTGTTGTGTTTCAGCAATGTCTTCCTCGATTATCTCCTTGCTTAAAAACGAACAACTAACAGGCCAAAACTTTCCACAATGGAAATCTAATCTCAACACTATACTCGTGGTAGAAGATCTTAGGTTCGTCTTAACGGAGGAATGTCCTCATGTTCCTCCTCGCACTGCCGCTCAGGCAGTTAAGGACGCCTATGAACGCTGGACTAAGGCCAACGAGAAGGTCAAAGTCTACATACTGGTCAGCTTATCTGAAGTATTGGCCAAGCGTTATGAAAACGTGGAAACTGCCAGGGAGATTATGAATTCCCTGCAGGAGATGTTTGGACTTCTGTCCTACCAGCTCCACCACGACGCCTTGAAGAACGTCTTCAATGCCAAGATGCCAGAAGGTCAATCTATTCGGGAACACGTCCTGGACATGATTAACCAATTCAACATAGCTGAGGCAAATGGCGGGGTTGTCTGCGAGCGCAGTCAGGTTGCGTTCATCCTTCACTCGCTCCCGGCGAGCTATCTGGCATTCAGGACGAACGCGAGCATGAATAAGATTCAGTTCAACCTGACTACCCTCCTCTCGGAGTTACAGATTTATGAGTCCTTGCAAAAGGGCAAGGGAAAAAATGTGGTTAAAGGAGAGGCCAACGTGGCCCATTCCAAGAAGAAGTTCCTGAAGGGTTCATCCTCAGGGACTAAATCTGTACCCCAGGCTTCTTCATCGAAGCAGATCCAAAAGAGGAAGGGAGACAAGGGGAAGGCTCCTGCACAGGCTGTGCAAGGGAAGGGAAAGGCCAAGGTTGTGGCCGACAAAGGCAGATGCTTCCACTGTAATGCAGATGGTCACTGGAAGCGCAACTGTCCCCGCTACCTTGCTGAGAAGAGAAGAGAAAAAGAAGGTAAATTCGATTTACTTGTGTTAGAGACTTGTCTCGTTGAACATGATGAGTTTGCCTGGATACTGGATTCGGGAGCCACTAATCATGTTTGTTCTTCTTTTCAGGGAAATAATTTCCAGCAGCTGGCAGAGGGTGAAATGACGCTCAAGGTCGGAACGGGAGACGTCGTTTCAGCTCGTGCAGTGGGAGCTGCAAAATTATTCTTTAGAAATAGGTTTTTAATTTTAGAGAACTTGTACTTGGTTCCTAGAATTAAAAGGAACCTTATTTCTGTTTCAGCTTTACTAGAACAATGTTACTCAGTTTCCTTCTTGCTTAACGAAGCTTTAATTTCAAAGAATGGAGTTTACATTTGTTCAGCTAAGCGTGAGAATAATTTATTTGTGTTAAGACCAAATGATGCTAAGGCTATTTTAAGTCATGAAATGTTTAAAACGGCCGAAACGCAAAACAAAAGGCAAAAAGTTTCTCCTTTAAGTAACAACACGTATCTTTGGCATCTTAGAATTGGTCATATTAACATCGATCGGATCGATCATTTGGTTAAAAATGGACTTCTAAGTGACATAGAAGATACATCTTTACCACCCTGTGAATCGTGTCTCGAGGGTAAAATGACCAAGAGGCCTTTTACCGAAAAAGGTTATAGGGCCAAAAAACCACTTGAACTGATACATTCGGATCTTTGTGGTCCAATGAATGTAAAGGCTCGAGGTGGTTATGAATATTTCATCTCTTTCATAGATGATTATTCTCGATACGGTTACTTGTACCTGATGGGCCATAAGTCTGAAGCTCTTGAAAGGTTCAAAGAGTTTAAGGCTGAGGTAGAAAACCTGTTAGGTAAAACGATTAAAACACTTCGATCAGATCGAGGTGGAGAGTATTTAGATCAGCGATTCCAGGACTATATGATAGAACATGGAATCCAATCACAACTCTCAGCACCTGGTACACCTCAGCAGAATGGTGTATCAGAAAGGAGAAATAGAACCTTGTTAGACATGGTTCGATCTATGATGAGCTATGCTCAGTTGCCTAGCTCGTTTTGGGGGTATGCAGTAGCGACTGCAGTACATATTCTTAACAACGTTCCCTCAAAAAGTGTTTCTGAAACTCCTTTTGAGTTATAGAAGGGGCGTAAACCTAGTTTGTGTTACTTCCGTATCTGGGGTTGTCCTGCACATGTGTTAGTGACAAATCCTAAGAAATTGGAACCACGTACGAGAATATGCCAATTTGTTGGTTACCCGAAAGAAACGAGAGGTGGTCTTTTCTTCAACCCTCAAGATAATAAAGTATTTGTATCGACAAATGCAACTTTCTTGGAGGAAGACTACATTCGAGATCATCGACCACGAAGTAAGTTAGTATTAGGAGAAGCTACAGAAGGATCAACAAGGGTTGTTGATGAACCTGGTCCTTCAACAAGAGTTGTTGGAGAATGCAGTTCTTCTCGTCAGTCTAGTCCTCCTCACGTAGTGGGAGAGCTTCGACGCAGTGGGAGGGTTGTGATACAACCTAACCGCTACTTGGGTTTAACAGAAACACAAGTAGTCATACCTGATGACGGCGTAGAAGATCCATTGTCTTATCGTCAGGCAATGAATGATGTGGATAAGGACGAGTGGGCCAAAGCCATGGACCTTGAGATGGAGTCTATGTACTTTAATCAAGTTTGGAAACTTGTAGATCTACCTCAAGGGGTCAAACCCATTGGGTGTAAATGGATCTATAAGAGAAAAAGAGATGCTGCTGGGAAAGTACAGACTTTCAAAGCAAGACTTGTAGCAAAGGGTTATACCCAACGAGAAGGAGTGGACTATGAAAAAACTTTTTCTCCAGTTGCTATGCTAAAGTCCATAAGAATCCTCTTATCCATTGCCACATTTTATGATTATGAAATTTGGCAAATGGATGTCAAGACAGCTTTTCTGAATGGCAATCTTGACGAGAGCATTTTTATGTCTCAACCCGAAGGGTTCATAACCCGAGGTCAGGAGCAAAAGGTTTGCAAACTGAATCGATCCATTTATAGGTTGAAACAGGCCTCCCGATCTTGGAATATTAGATTTGATACTGCAATCAAATCCTTTGGCTTTGACCAGAATGTTGATGAGCCTTGTGTATACAAGAAGATCAACAAGAATAAAGTAGCTTTCCTCATACTTTATGTTGACGACATCCTACTCATGGGGAATGATGTAGGGTATCTGTCTGACGTAAAAGAATGGCTAGTAGCTCAATTCCAAATGAAAGATTTGGGTGAGGCCCAGTATGTTCTTGGCATCCAGATTATTCGGGATAGAAAGAACAAATCGCTAGCTCTGTCTCAAGCAACGTATATCGATAAGATGTTGGCTCGATATTCAATGCAGAACTCCAAGAAGGGCTTATTGCCTTTCAGGCATGGGGTTCACTTGTCAAAGGAACAGTCTCCTAAGACACCTCAAGAGGTTGAGGATATGAGACGGATTCCCTACGCCTCTGCAGTGGGTAGCTTAATGTATGTCATGCTATGCACGAGGCCTGACATTTGTTATGCTGTAGGGATTGTCAGCAGATATCAGTCGAATCCAAGGTTAGACCACTGGACTGCCGTTAAAGGAATCCTCAAGTATCTTAGGAGAACGAGGGGTTACATGTTGGTGTTTGGGGCTAAGGAGTTAGTTCTCACGGGTTACACCGACTCTGACTTCCAAACTGACAAGGATTCTAGGAAATCTACGTCAGGGTCAGTTTTCACCCTTAATGGGGGAGCTGTAGTTTGGAGGAGTATAAAGCAAGGATGCATAGCAGACTCCACGATGGAGGCTGAGTATGTAGCTGCTTGCGAAGCAGCTAAGGAAGCTGTATGGCTTAGGAAGTTCTTGACAGATTTGGAAGTTGTTCCAAATATGAACTTGCCCATTACGTTATACTGTGACAACAGTGGGGTTGTAGCCAATTCAAAGGAACCTCGCAGCCACAAAAGAGGTAAACACATAGAGAGGAAGTATCATCTGATTCGTGAGATTGTGCAAAGAGGAGATGTGGTCGTGACCAAGATCGCTTCCGAGCACAACATTGCTGATCCGTTTACGAAGGCCCTCTCGGCTAAAGTGTTCGAGGGTCATCTAGAAAGTCTAGGTCTGCGAGACATGTATATAGCGTAATATAGGGCAAGTGGGAGATGTGTAATGGGTGTAAGGATGCCCTAGTTTATTGTACTTTGTATATTTACTTTTTATGTAATGTACAACATACATGTACCATTTCCAGCTTTGGATTATATTGTATATATATTTTCCCTGTAACTTGAGTTTTAGTTCAAGTGGGAGTTTGTTGGGTTTTATGCCCTAAAACTCGTAGATAGTAAATGTACATTTGACCGAACATTAATAAAGTGATGTATTATTCAATGTTTGTATTATATCTTGTCTTATTAACCCTAATCCAATAAACTAAACATCCAAGGCTAATAGAATGAGGCTTGAACTAGTATGTAGGGACATACGGGGATCAATGTTCAAGTTTTAGCCTAAAGGGTCTGTAGTATAGGGATAAGGCTGGGTACCTTATCCTGGTGACACTATGGATACGACCCGCTTTGTATATTGATACAAACGTAGTGATCCAACGCGTTCATGTGGTTGACATGCGAGTGAGGGTATCCTGTGCAATGAGTTTGCACAAAGACCGGACCACGAAATAGTTAACCACTAACTGTAACACCGTTAGTTAGCTCGGTTTCTATTTCACTAGGATGACCTAGGCAACTTGGCCTTAATCCTGAGTGGATTATGGACTCCTATCCATGAGGGATTATCCTTTGATTTGTACGGGTGAGAGTGGCCTGTTCGCCGACTCAATAAGCCTACCATTTTGGGGACAAGACCGAGTGGGGAGCTGGGAACGTAGTCTTACAAGATGGAATTCACTCCTTCCCGATATTAGGGTAAGTAGAGGTGTGTTCCCTTAAGTGGTGTCTCCGGGTCTTGAACAATGGGCCCTACCCTCTTTATGGCACGAGAGGAATTTCTGTTTGCTGGTTGGACCGCAAACAGGTTGTTCATTAGAGGAGCACTGGTACTTAAGGACCAAGAGGTAGCCCAGGGGTAAAACGGTAATTTGACCTAGCTGGGATATGAACACATGTGAAGGGCTAACTTGTTGTTGACGGTCGATATCCGTGGACACAGAAATATATCTGCAGTGAGAAGAGTGCAGTTGTGGTTCTATAGTGGAGTGAACCACTGTTAACGAACATTGATTAATTTGGTTAATGAGTTTAGCCAATTAATCTCACATCGTTGGAGCTTCTGATCTGTAGGTCCATTAGGTCCCACCAGTAGCTCATTAGGGGTGTTGAGGTAAAATTCTAAAGGGGTTTAGAACATTCGAAGGTGTTTGAATGTTAAGTTTAATTATGAATTGGATTCATAATAAAAACTATAGGTTATAATTAATGCACATTTGATGTACATTACAACTATAGTTTATGAGAGAGAAATATAATTAAGTATATGATATTTAATTATAATATTAGTTAATTAAAGAATTAATTAATATTATTTGGTTTTAATTTAATTTAATTAAATTTGATTTAATTACTTTAGATTAAAACTATGGGTTATGTGGGAGGATGACATAAATGTGATTTATGGATTTCTTAATATTATTTAATTAATTATTAATAATATAGTAATTAATTTAATAATTAATATTTTCTCATCAGTTAATAATAACTGATAAGAATTAATCCTACCCACTCATGTTGCAGTACACACGATGTGGAGTAAGATAAGGAGTTATTTTAGTAACTGAGTGATTCAGTTAGGGTTTTTATCCCAATTTGGTCTCTGAGATTTTTGGGCGCTCCTCAGTCATGTATCTCTCTCTCTCTCAGAAGTTTTCTCTGTGATTTTCCTCTCCTGTGAATTCAGAGAACTCCTCCCAAAATTCCTAGAATTTACTTGGTTCCCACAAACCCCTCAACTCCATTCTCTAAGAGAATATTGGTGCATCCTTTTTGGTGGTGTTCACAAGAGATTTGCTGTGAAAAATGAGACTTTTAGTTGCTGGTTTTTTCTGCAAACATCAAGAAAAAGGCGAAACACATCAAGAACGTCATAGAAAGTAAGTGTTCTTGATCTAGGATCATTAGGATCCATTTAGATTAGATCTAGTTTTTTCCTAATGAGTTTTAGCATGTTTTATAATTAATTTACAGCATGATTTAAGGTATTTTTTGTGCTATAATTTTATTTGCTAACGTATGGTATTTTAATTCAAATTAATTAAGAGTTAAGATTCTGCTAGTTTCCGCTGCCAAGGGCTTTTATCCCTTTCAATATAGTCCTACCATATAAACACCATCAGACACAACATGGGAGGCCAACTCGATAGCTCTCAGTTGAGAATCAATTCCAACGGGATGTTTGGCTAGATCAAGTAATTGGGTGCGATTTACTTTAGACAACACTTCTTTAATAAGGTTCTGAATAACATCAGCCTCCTTCCTATAATTAAAACACATCATAGGCAAATAAAAAGGTGATGAAACATAGGAAACGGATGAAGTTAAGTTGCATCTGAATAATGAATCTTTCTAGATTTAAAATTTGCCAGATTCATCATTAGGGCTATATCTAGCTAGTAGGGAATTAATGTGCTTGTTAAACGAAAAAAGAGGGAATTGAAACAACACGATCTCTAGAAAAATACCTATAAGTTGCTAGATCCCAACCAGGCAAACCAGCAGCAATAGTCAAAGCTTCCTTCCAGGTTTGAATCTTGGTGCTCATAAAGTTAGCTTCATGTTTGACCATTTCTTCACCAAAACGACCAGTTTGTTTTCGTACCTCGGATGGATCCACCTTGTAGAAGACTGGTAAAACTAACTGTCCCTTGGATTTCATACACTCAATTATTTTCACCACTTCATCCAAACACCAAGTGGAAGACACATAATTTTCAGAGAATACAATAATGGAAATCGTAGATCCCTCAATAGATTTGAGAAGGGATTCAGAAATTTGGCTGCCTCTATCGAGCTTGTCATCTATGAAGAAGTTGAGTCCTTTTTGACGTAAAGCCATGTGAAGATGACTGGTGAAGTTGAAGCGAGTATCCTCTCCTCTAAAACTAAAAAATACATCATAACTCCAAGAAGACGATGATTCTGTTGGAGCAACGGAAGAATCCATCAGAAACATTCGTAAGAGAAAAAAGTTGGAAATGTCGAAGGAAAACAAATGCCATGGTGGAGGAAAATGTGGCCAATACCGTACACCTCACAAGCTACTTGGGGTCATTAATTTTTAAACCATCAATTTCAAATCCACTCTTTCTCAGTATAATTCCCATTTTAAATTTATCTTTCCCAAGTCAAACCATATCGCTCTGGTGAAATTACATCAACTTTTTGTTGAAATTTTTAAACAATTTTTTAATGGAATGGTCTAATGGAGATTTTTTTTTTGACACATTAGGATTAAAATTGAGAAGTTTTTTACCCATTGTGATCGAAGTTAGAGAATTTCAAAAGATCAATGGCCCATATTTGAGATAATTACCTTAAAGGTCACAGAGACTATTTGAAAAATTACCTTAAACCATATCTTTGGTAGAAGAGTTTGGAAAATTTCCAAGCAATTACGACATAGCATTTTGGTCCACACGTTTGGAATTTTATTAATCAAAACCCAACTTCAATCAATGTGCAATAATTAATTGCAAAAAATAATTCCACTGGTTGGTCTCACAAACCGTGTTGAATCTTTCAACTCCCACCCATTTGGGCTATGAAAAACTATATATGTTGGAACCCTCAATCATTATTAAGAAAATGTAAAATATTACTAAAGTATGTGTAATTGTAAATAATTTTGTTAGTAACTCAAAAACTAATTTGTTTTGAGTTGGTCTAGTCAATTCCTAGTTTCTAGGAAATAGTTGAGTAAGTCTAAGTTGCTATTCTTGTGGGATTAGTTGTGGAATCTATTTTTAGATTTAAGATATGTATTTATATGGAGTTTTCTAGAATGAAATTAACACACTTCCCATTATTGTTCTCATTTCCCTCTCATTTCCCATTGTTCTCATTTCCCATTGTTCTCATTTCCCTCTCATCAGTTAGAACTACATTGGTATCAGAGCCCTCAATTCTTAAGGGATCTGGAAGTGAGAATCAGTGAAATATCTTCGAGGGAAATTGAGTGATACACCTGTGAGAGTTGTTAGAGATGGAATTAGGATCAAACAGTCTTTCTTCATTGGCTCCACTTGTGTTTGATGGTGAAAACTATCAGGCATGGGTTATCAGAATACAAGCCTACATGGAGGGTTGTGATTATTGGGTAGCAATTGAGCAAGACTATGAGATTGCTCCACTTCCTGATAACCCAACAATACATCAGATCAAGACTCACAAGGAGAGGGTCACCAGGAAGGCAAAAGCTCGAGCTTGCCTATATGCAGTTGTGTCTCCCGCCATATTCAACAGAATTATGACCTTGAAATCGGCAAATGAGATCTGGGAGTTCCTCAAAAGTGAGTATGAAGGTGATGAGAGGATTAAAGGCATGAAGGTGTTGAACTTGGTGCAAGAATTCAAGAGAATGCAAATGAAGGATTCTGAGTCCATTAAAGAGTACTCAGATAAGTTGATTGGGATTGCTAACAAGGCAAGAGCATTAGGAACCAGTTTATCTGACAATAGATTGGTTCAGAAGATTCTAGTTTCAGTACCTGAGAGATATGAAGCAACCATTGCTTCCTTAGAAAATACTAAAGACCTCTCAAAACTCAAGGAGATAGAAGTAGTTAGTGTTTTGCAAGCACAAGAGCAGAGGAGGTTGATGATGTTGGGTTTTATGCCCTAAAACTCGTAGATAGTGAATGTAACTGTTGACCGGATATTAATGAAATAATATTGATATATTTTTCCATTAATTTTTATTAGTTATTTTATATTTTATATTTGTCTTTGCCTAATAATAACCCTAATCCAATAAACTAGACATCCTAGGCTGTAATATGAGTCTCGAACTATATGTAGTGACATATGAGATCATTGTTCAAGAAACAACCTAAAGGGTCTATAGTATAGGGATAAGACTGGGTGCCTTATCCTAGTGACACTATGGATACGACCCACTTTGTATTTGATACAAACGCTGCGATCCAACGCGTTCGTGTAGGAGACATGCGAGTGGGGGTATCCTATGCAATGAGTTTGCATAAGACCAGACCGCGAAATAGTAACCACTAGTTATAACACCGTTAACTAGTTGGTTTTCTATTTCACTAGGACGACCTAGACAACTTAGTCTTAATCCTGAGTTGATTATGGACTCCTACCCATGAGAGATTGTCCTTTGATTTGAATGGGTGAGAGTGGCCAATACGCCGACTCAATAGGCCTACCATTTTGGGGACAAGACCGAATGGGGAGCTGGGAACATAATCGTACAAGATGGAATTCACTCCTTCCCGACTTTAGGGAAGCAGATGAGTGTTCCCTTAAGTGGTTACTCCGAGTCTTGAACAAAGGGCCCTACCCTCTCAATGGCACGAGAGGGATTTCTGTTTGATGGTTGGACCACAAACAGGTTGTTCATTAGAGGAGAACTGGTACTTAAGGAAATAGAGGTAACCTAGGGGTAAAACGGTAATTTGACCCAGCTGGTGTTACGGACACTCGTGAAGGACTCACTAGTCGATATTGGTCTAGATCCGTGGACACAGAAAATATGTCTGCAGTGAGAAGAGTGCAACTGTGAGTCTATAGTGGAATGTACACACAGTTAACGAATATTGATTAATGTGGTTAATGAGTTTGACCAATTAATCTCACATCGTTGGAGTTTCTGATCTGCAGGTCCATTAGGTCCCACTGGTAGCTCGTAAAGTAAATTGAGGCAACTAAGTAATAAAAGTAAATTGAAAATGTTCAATTTATTAAGGGAAACAAATATAATATATATTGATATATTAATATGAGAGAAATTAATATTTGAAAAGTTCAAATATAAATTTATGGAAGTTTGAAAGAGTTCAAATAATGAATTAATTAATTTAAGGCCTAAAATGTGTTTGGGCAAATTAATTAATTCTAGGCCGGGAATTAAATATGTGATATTTAATTGGTGGTTAATTAATTAAAGAATTAATTAACCGGGAATTAATCAATTATGGAAATAATTAATCACTTAAGGAAGTGATTAATCATTTATGGAAATGATCTAATCACTAATGGAAGTAATTAGTCATTTGTGGAAAAGATTAATCAATTATGGAATTGATTGATCATGATTGATTAATTAAGGAATAAGATTGAATCAATTTTGGAAAAGATTGATTTAATTGAATATTTTATTCATGGCCTCTCTTCTATAAATAGAACACTAGACCTAATTGGTCATGACACTTGACATTCTTGCTCTTGCTCTTAGACTCTCAAAGACAAGACCTAGAATTCTCTCTAGCCTTCCTCTTATAGAAAGACGTCCACAAGTCTTTTGTCTCCTAGACCTAGAGTAATACCGGTGTAACCTTTGTGGTTATTGTGTCAATCAAGAAGAAAATTCCAGCGATCAAGAGACGAAGAAGTTGCTGCGTTTTCGTTCGTTGGAGCGTTGTTGGCGAAGAACGGTCAAGTCTACAACGAAGGTATGTGACGGTTCTTCCCCTTTTCTTTAGAAAAGCATGAAAATAAATTTAGAGTTATTTTTTAGCATGTTTAAACTGAATTTCCAGCAACTTTAAAGAGTGTTTAAAGTTTGTTTGAGTTTTCGTAACGGTATTTTAATATTAATTAATATACGGCGTAAGGTCCAATCGATGCGCTTCCGCTGCGTGGGGACTTTTATTCCCTTCAGATGAGACAAGAAGGAAGCATTGAGGGAGCATTGAAAGCCAGAGTGTGGCAGGGAGAATGTGGAAGAGAGAAGAAGGGGAAAGGGAAGAAGGGAAGTGGCAGTAGTAGCTCAGAGTCTGTTGCAAAGGATGCTGGTAGTACATGCAAACACTGTGGGAAGCAGAATCATCCACATTTCAGATGTTGGAGAAGGCCAGATGTGAAGTGTAGAAGATGTCACTTATTAGGGCACATTGAACGGTTCTGTAAGGAAGCAAAAACTCAACAGCAAGGAGGAGCACATGTTGTACAGCAAGAAGAAGATCAACTCTTTGTAGCTACTTGTTTCTCATCAGTCACTCAATGTGATGGTTGGTTGGTTGATAGTGGGTGATAAATCACATGACAAGTGACAAAGAGTTGTTCAAGGACCTTGACAAGTCATTCAAGTCAAGGGTGAAGATAGGAAACGGTGAGTATCTAGAAGTAAAATGGAAGGGCACAGTGTCAATAGAGAGATGTGTTGGAACCAAGTTGATTACTGAAGTGTTGTTTGTCCCTGAAATTGATCAAAACTTGTAAGTGTTGGTCAATTAGTAGAGAAGGGATTCAAAGTGTTGTTTGAAGAAGGAAAGTGCCTCATTTCTGATTCCAATGGGAATGAGTAGTTCTAAATAAAGATGCAACACAAGAGTTTGTCGTTGGATCCACTCGAGAAGGAGCAGATAGCTTTCAAGTTTCAAGTGAATGACACTGAGTTATGGCACAAGAGGTTGGGGCATTTTCACTAGAAAGGGTTGCAATATCTGTAGAAGAATGAGATGGCAATAGAAGTACCAATTCTGGAGGAGCTGAAAACAAACTGCAGAGCTTGTTTAACAGGGAAGCAAACAAGGTTGTCTTTCAAGAAGTCACAATGGAAAGCAACTGAGAAGTTGCAACTCATCCACACTGACTTGTGTGGACCTCAACCAACTCTCTCACTAAATGGTAGCAAGTATTTCATTATCTTTATTGATGATTATACCATAATGTGTTGGATATATTTCATGAAGCATAAGTCTGAAGTAGCTGAAGTGTTTCTGAAGTTTAAGAGATGGGTTGAGAATCAAAGTGGCTGTAAGATTCAGGTGGTGAGAACTGATAATGGGACTGAATATACATCGCAAAGGTTCAATTCCTTCTATGAAGAAGCTAGGATAGCATCAGCTCACTACTCCATATTCTCCACAACAAAATGGAGTAAGTGAGAGGAAGAACAGGAGTATTATGAAAATGACAAGATGATTATTGCATGAGAAGAAATTGCCAAAGGAATTTTGGGTTGAAACAGCAAACACAACAGTCTTTCTGTTGAATAGACTACGTACGAGGGTATTGGAGAAGAAGACACCTTATGAAGCTTGGTTTGATACTAAACCAAAACTGACAAATTTGAAGGTGTTTGCCTGCTTGTATTTTTTCTATGTTCCACAGGTGAAGAGAGACAAGTTGAGTGAGAAGACCGAACCAGGAATCTTTGTAGGCTATAGCATGGTGTCCAAAGCCTACAAGATCTATCAACCTCACATAGAGAAGATGGTGATTAGCAGAGATGTTTAGTTTTTGGAGGATGAGGAGTGAGACTGGACAAAAGAAGAAGGTGTGAAGCAACGAGAAGTCTCTTTGGATCCTTATGAATTAGTTGATGATGCACCAGTTAGAGGGACTAGATTAGAGCCTGTAGGATTAGAGCCTGTAGGATATGAAGAAGCTAAAAGAGATACGAAGTGGATGGAAGCAATGTGAAGGGAATAAAAGTCCCCACGCAGCGGAAGCGCAACGATTGGACTTTACGCCGTATATTAATTAACATTAAAATACCGTTACGAAAACTCAAACTAACTTTAAACACACTTTAAAGCTGCTGAAAAAAATTGGTTTAAACATGCTAAAAATAAATCTAAATTTATTTTCATGCTTTTCTAAAGAAAAGGGAAAGAACCGTCACATAACTTTGTTGTAGACTTGACCGTTCTTCGCCAACGACGCTCCAACGAACGAAAACGCAGCAGCCTCCTCGCTTCTTGATCGCTGGAATTTCCTTCTTGATTGACACAATAACCACAAAGGTTACACCGGTATGACTCTAGGTCTAGGAGGCAAAAGACTTGTGGGAGTCTTTCTCTAAGAGGGAGGCTAGAGAGAATTCTAGGTCTTGCCTTTGAGAGTCTAAGAGCAAGAGCAAGAATGTCAAGTGTCATGACCAATTAGGTCTAGTGTTCTATTTATAGAAGAGAGGCCATGAATAAAATATTCAATTAAATCAATCTTTTCCAAAATTGATTCAATCTTATTCCTTAATTAATCAATCATGATCAATCAATTCCATAATTGATTAATCTTTTACACAAATGACTAATTACTTCCATAAGTGATTAGATCATTTCCTTAAATGATTAATCACTTCCTTAAGTGATTAATTATTTCCATAATTGATTAATTCCCGGTTAATGAATTCTTTAATTAATTAACCACCAATTAAATATCACATATTTAATTCCCGGCCTAGAATTAATTAATTTGCCCAAACACATTTTAGGCCTTAAATTAATTAATTCATTATTTGAACTCTTTCAAACTTCCATAAATTTATATTTGAACTTTTCAAATATTAATTTCTCTCATATTAATATATCAATATATATTATATTTGTTTCCCTTAATAAATTGAACATTTTCAATTTACTTTTATTGCTTAGTTGCCTCAAATTACTTTACGAGCTACCAGTGGGACCTAATGGACCTGCAGATCAGAAGCTCCAACGATGTGAGATTAATTGGTCAAACTCATTAACCACATTAATCAATATTTGTTAACTGTGTGTACATTCCACTATAGACTCACAGTTGCACTCTTCTCACTACAGACATATTTTCTGTGTCCACGGATCTAGACCAATATCGACTAGTTAGTCCTTCACGAGTGTCTGTAACACCAGCTGGGTCAAATTACCGTTTTACCCCTGGGTTACCTCTATTTCCTTAAGTACCAATTCTCCTCTAATGAACAACTTGTTTGTGGTCCAACCACCAAACAGAAAACCCTCTCGTGTCATTGAGAGGGTAGAGCCCTTTGTTCAAGACTCGGAGTAACCACTTAAGGGAACACTCATCTGCTTCCCTAAAGTCGGGAAGGAGTGAATTCCATCTTGTACGATTATGTTCCCAGCTCCCCATTCGGTCTTGTCCCCAAAGTGGTAGGCTTATTGAGTCGGCGTATTGGCCACTCTCACCCATACAAATCAAAGGACAATCTCTCATCAGCAGGAGTCCATAATCAACTTAGGATTAAGACTAAGTTGTCTAAGTCGTCCTAGTGAAATAGAAAACCAACTAGTTAACTGTGTTATAACCAGTGGTTACTATTTCGCGGTGCGGTCTTATGCAAACTCATTGCATAGGATACCCTCACTCGCATGTCTCCTACACGAACGCGTTGGATCGCACCGTTTGTATCAAATACAAAGTGGGTCGTATCCATAGTGTCACCAGGATAAGGCACCCAGTCTTATCCCTATACTATAGACCCTTTAGGTTGTTTCTTGAACAATGATCTCATATGTCGCTACATATAGTTCAAGACTCATATTACAACCTTGGATGTCTAGTTTATTGGATTAGGGTTATTATTAGGCAAAGACAAATATAAAATAACTAATAACAATTAATGGAAAAAAATATATCAATATTATTTCATTAATATCCGGTCAACGGTTACATTCACTATCTACGAGTTTTAGGGCATAAAACCCAACAAACTCCCACTTGAACTAAAACACTAGTTAGTGGGATGTAAATGCAATAATCTAAAGCTGGAAATGTCATGTATATAATACAATGAACTAGGGCATCCTTATACCCATTATACATTTCTCCCACTTGCCCTAGATTAGATGACATACATATCTCGTAGACCTAGACCCTCTAGATGACCCTCAAACACTTTAGCCATGAGAGCCTTCGTAAATGGATCAGTGATGTTGTGCTCCGAGGTGATCTTAGTGACGATCACATCTCCTCGTTGCACAATCTCCCGTATCAGGTGATGCTTCCTCTCGATGTGTTTACCCCGTTTGTGGCTTCGAGGTTCTTTTGAGCTGACTACAGCCCCACTGTTGTCACAGTATAGTGTTATGGGCACATTCATATTCGGAACCACTTCCAAATCAGTCAAGAACTTTCTAAGCCATACTGCCTCCTTAGCTGCTTTGCAAGCTGCTACATACTCAGCCTCCATGGTTGAGTCTGCTATGCATCCTTGTTTGATGCTTCTCCACACTACTGCTCCTCCATTGAGGGTGAAAACTGACCCTGATGTGGATTTCCTTGAATCCTTATCAGCTTGAAAGTTAGAGTCAGTGTATCCAGTAAGAATCAAATCCTTAGCTCCATACACAAGCATGTAGTCCCTCGTTCTTCGAGGATACTTGAGGATATTCTTAACCGCTCCCCAGTGGTCCAACCCCGGATTAGACTGATACCTATTGACTACTCCCACTGCATAACATATGTCAAGCCTAGTGCAGAGCATAACATACATTAAGCTGCCCACAGCTGAGGCGTAGGGAATGTGTCTCATGTTCTCAACTTCTTGAGGTGTCTTAGGAGACTGTTCCTTAGACAGGTGTACCCCATGCCTGAAGGGTAGGAGTCCCTTCTTGGAGTTTTGCATCGAATATCGAGACAACATTTTGTCAATATACGTTGCTTGAGACAGTGCTAGCGTTTTGTTCTTACGATCCCTTAAGATTTGGATTCCCAGAACATATTGACCCTCTCCCAGATCTTTCATTTAAAATTGGGCTGCTAGCCATTTCTTAATGTCAGTGAGGTATCATTCCCAATGAGTAGGATATCGTCTACATAAAGTATTAAGCTACTTTCCTTTTATTGACTTTTTTGTACACACAAGGCTCATCAACGTTTTGGTCAAAACCAAAAGATTTGATTGCAGTATCAAATCTAATGTTCCATGATCTGGACGCTTGTTTCAATCCATAAATGGATTGATTGAGCTTACAAACCTTTTGTTCCTGACCTTGGCCTATGAACCCTTCGGGTTGAGACATGAAGATATTCTCTTCAAGATTACCATTCAGAAAGACAGTCTTGACGTCCATTTGCCATATTTCATAGTCATAATATGTGGCTATGGATAAGAGAATTCTTATGGACTTTAACATGGCTACAGGAGAAAAGGTTTCCTCATAGTCAACCCCTTCCTTTTGGGTATAACCCTTTGCCACTAGTCTAGCTTTGAAGGTCTGTACCTTTCCAGCTGCATCTCTTTTTCTCTTATAGACCGATTTGCACCCTATGGGTTTTACCCCATTTGGTAGATCTGTAAGTTCCCATACAGAATTGGAGTGCATTGACTCCATTTCCAGGTTCATGGCTTTGACCCATTCATCCTTATCTTCGTCATTCATTGTCTGTCGATAGGACAATGGATCCTCAATGCCATCATTAGGTATGACAACCTGAGTTTCAGTTAAACCCAAGTAGCGGTCAGGTTGTAATACAACCCTCCCACTGCGTCGAGGCATTCCCAACGTTTGAGATGGACGGGATGGATCTGAAGAACTAGTTCCTTCATCAACCCTTGTTGAAGGTCCAACTTCATCAACAACTCTTGATGATTCTTCAGTAGCTTCTCCTAATATTATTTTGCTGCGTGGTTTATGATCTCTCATGTGGTCTTCCTCTAAGAAAGTGGCGTTTGTCGATACAATCACCTTATTTTCTTGTGGGTCATAGAAATAACCACCTCTCGTTTCTTTAGGGTAACCAACAAATTGGCACAGTTTTGAATGGGGTTCCAGTTTCTTAGGATTTGTCACAAGCACGTGTGCTGGACAACCCCAGATGCAAAAGTGATGCAAACTAGGTTTACGCCCCTTCCATAATTCGAAAGGTGTTTCAGAAACACTTTTCGAGGGAACATTGTTCAAGATGTATACTGCAGTCTCTACTGCATACCCCCAAAACGAGCTAGGCAATTGAGCATAGCTCATCATTGATCGAACCATGTCTAACAAGGTTCTATTTCTCCTTTCTGATACACCATTCTGTTGAGGTGTACCAGGGGCTGAGAGTTGAGATTGGATTCCATGTTCTATCATATAATCCTGGAATTTTTTATCCATATACTCCCCTCCTGGATCAGATCGAAGTACTTTAATAGATTTACCTAATAGGTTTTCAACTTCGGCCTTAAACTCCTTAAACTTTTCAAGGGCTTCAGACTTATGTCCCTGATGTGGACTTTTCCTAACCGCAAGCGCACGGGTCAAGTAATAATATAGTGAATAGTAAATTCGAATGTCGTCCTCTGGATTGGATTTTTAAGCAAATCAAGTATTGTGAATTATCTAGCCCAATTTTATTTAGGGATCAAAAAGAGATGAAAAGATGACAATAAAACTAAATCAAAGCAAGTAAAAAGAATGGAAATTCAATTGGGAAAACTACTTAGGGAATTGATTTCGCCGATTTAGTTTAGGATTGATTTTATGGAATAAGTTATTATGCACAATGAAATTATGAGCCAATGACCCTTTAATCACAACTACCTCTCCCGAGTATAATTGATTCTCATGCAAATTAACCAACTTGATATCCCTATCTAAGTTTATTAATCATGCAAGGCAATGAGATCTTTCAACCAATTCTAAAGTTAATCTAAAACCTTCATGAATTAGAAATTAAACTTTATTCATGCAATCTTGAGTAAGTCTAAATCAAATCCCCTCTCCCGAGCTAGATTCGAAACTTAAATCATTCAACTAATGGCCAATTAATTGAAAGCATTAAATCAAGATCACAAACACAATAACATTGCACAACTTAAACCATAAATCAATCCATACACTTAATCAACTACATCAATCCCTAAGCTACAAGTTTAGCTACTCATGAATGTAAATACAATCTCCACTAAACATGTGAAAGCCATAAATCTAACTAAAGAAAGGAAAGGGAAAGGAAAACTCAATGTAGACCGAATCCGACGTCCCCGTCACGATCCCCACGAACAATGGGTTGATTTCCATGTCTCTCCCTTTGTTTTCAGCCTCCAAGTGCTCTGTTCTGCCCTGTTTACGGCTCCAAAAGGTCCCAAATCGAACTCCCCTCAAACCTAGTCGAAAATAAGCTTTTATTCTGTTTTTTCGTCTTAGCGTCGAGACGCTGTCAAGACAGCGTCGCGACGCTGCCTTCAAAACGCGCGTTCTGAATAAGGAAAAACGGTAGCGTCGGGACGCTTCCTATCACAGCGTCTCGACGCTGTGAGCTTTACACGCCTAATCTGATATGGAATGTGAGCGTCGAGACGCTCGAGAGCTAGCGTCTCGACGCTAGCCTGCTGTTGACCGAGATTTGACTTTTTTCCCCTTTTACTCTTTTCATTCCTTTGCATCTTTTCACGTCTCGAGCACCCGATTAACTCCAATATTGCGCTACCGCTCCAATCAACCATTTCCTACAAAATAAACATTAAAGCACAATAAAATGGCCCAAAAATCATAAAAGACTAGCTAAATTAAATAAGTAAAGATAGCTAGCTATGCTCGCTATCAGTCCCATTAGGTACAAGTAACCATATCTTGAATAATCATCTATAAATGAGATGAAATATTCGTACCCTCCTCGAGCTTTTACATTCATTGGACCACATAGATCCGAATGTATTAACTCTAAGAGTTCTTTGGCTCTGTGACCTTTTCCAGTAAATGGTCTCTTGGTCATTTTTCCCTCGAGACAAGATTCACAAGGTGGTAGTGAATCATCTTCTAACTTGCTTAGAAGTCCATTCTTTACCAAACGACCGATCCTATCGATGTTTATATGACCAAGTCTGAGATGCCAAAGATGAGTATTGTTACTTGATTGAGAAATCTTTTGCCTTTTACTTTGAGTTTCAGCAGTTTTAAATAATTCGTGATTTAAAAGTGCTTTGTTTTCGGTTGGTCTTGAAACATACAAGTTATTTTCCAATTTGGCTGAACAAATAAGTACACCATTTTTTATAAATGAACGCTTCATTCATATCAAAAGTAACTATATACGATTGTTCAATCAAACATGAAATAGAAATTAAGTTCCTCTTAATCTTGGGAACGATTAACAAACTTTCTAAAAGTAAGAATCTATTTCTAAAAAATAACTTCGCAGCTCCCACTGCTTTAGCTTAAATGACTTCTCCAGTTCCGACCCTGAGTGTCATTTCCCTATCGTTCAACTGCCGAAAGGAACTATTTTCCTGAAAAGAAGAGCAAACATGATTAGTTGCTCCTGAATCAAGTATCCAGGTAAACTCATCATGTTCTACCGGGCATGTTTCTAAAACAAGTAAATCAAATTTACCTTCATTTTCCTTCTTTTTCTCAGCAAGGTACTTTGGGCAGTTTCTCTTCCAATGTCCATCTCCATTGCAGTGGAAACACTTGCCCTTATCTGCCATAGCTTTGGCTTTTCCCTTGCTTTTAGCAACAGTACTGGGAGCTTTCCCCTTGTTTCCTTTCTTCTTCTGAGTTTTCTTTGAAGAAGTGGCTATAGATTTAGTTCCAGAGGATGAAACCTTCTCGAACTTTCTTTTAGAGTGAACAACGTTTGCCTCTCCTTCTATCTGTCCCTTGTTCTTAAGAAGAGACTGATAGAGTTGTAGATCATTCAGGAGGCTAGTCAGGTTGAATGTTATTTTATTCATCATTGCATTGCTTCGAAACTGCAGAAAACTCTTCGAAAGAGATTCTAAGATGAATGCAACCTGACTACGCTCATCTATGACCGCCCCGTTTGCTTCATCCACGTTGAATTGGACCATCATATCCAGGACAGGCTCCCGAACAGACGTGCCCTCTTTCATGTGACAGCTATAAACGTATTTGAGAGCGTCATGTTGGAGTTGGTAGGACGGTTGTCCAAACATCTCCCGGACAGAGTTCATAAGCTCCCTCGTTGTTACCATGCCCTCATGCCTTTTAGCCAAAACTTCAGATAAGCTGGCTAGGATATAGACGCGAGTTTTATCATTGGCCTTTGTCCAGCGGTCATAAGTATCCTTAACTGCTTGGGATGCATTAGGAGCAGGGGCTGGAGGACAATCCTCCGTTAAGACGAACCGCAGATCATCGACAACAAGAATCGTATTCAGGTTCGACTTCCACGTAGCATAATTTTTGCCTGTTAATTTCTCATTTTTAAGCAGAGAGACAATTGAGGAAGACATTGCTGAAATTTAAACAAACAATGACCGTATTAGTTATCTTTGCCTTAACCCATCATACAAGCAAACAATTGCACACAATCCAATCAATTTAGCAAAACAGACAATCACAGAACCCTAAAACTATCGATTTAGTTTTGCAACGATGTTTCAGAGGTTTAGAATGTCAGCCAACGAAGGGTGATCAGGTACTCCTCCTTTGAAATGAGACTCCTCTCAGCTAATTCTAATTCCAGAATAACTCATATTCCTATAGACATTAGCCACCGTTGTTCGGTCAAGGATTTGTTAACACTTTTAACTCATCCTCGTAAGTGTAACCCTCCCACTTTCAGATCTTAGAGGCACGCACCAACAGGCTACCGAAGGGAAAGACAACTGTTGGTGATTAGCCTAAGAGCTCCTATCCTTTTCAGGAGTTCACGATGTTCTGAATCCTATGACCAGGCCCTCCGAAGGGATGGTTGCACCAGGACAACCTGCAGGCGGATCATAGGACTTTCACTATGTGAACTATGGGCGGAGACCGAGGGATACGTTGACACGTGTCCCGCTCCCACTTACTCTAGACATTTTTCCCATTCACCTTGATATTGATTCATGCAAACACTTTCCGAAGGGAGGCCGCTCCTAAGGCGACTCGAAGCCGAGCATGAATCTCACGTTGTGAATATAGGGATGTAGGAGCAAAACTTGATTTAAATCTCGTTTTGTAATTTTCCTCCCACTGAAAATGTCCTAAGGTTAATATAGGGTTGTTTAACTTAGATAGTATTCGGCTAAGTCAATCTATCTAAGTCTGATCCTATTATAAAAATTATGGAAAGGATTCAACTGCAATCTTTTGGGTGAATTAAACTTCTTTTAATAAACCCAACATTGCAAGTCAACATTACTATGGTTAATTCAACTCAATGTTCGGGTCAGTTCCCATGTAGGAGGTGTTCCGTAAACCGTCAACTTAAATACTCCCAGCCTTAGACAGAACTTTACCGAGAGAGTTCCCTTATAACCTCAGTAATGTAAGCTCTTTACTCTAAAGATCTAGGTGCATTAAACACTTTTAATAAACCTAGTGACATTGCATGCTAACATTTAGCTATGATTAATTCAACTCCGGTATTCCAGGTCAGTTCCCAAGTAGGAGGTGTTCCGTAAACCGTCAACTTAAATACCCCCAGCCTTAGACAGAACATTACCGGTGGAGTTCCCTTATAATCATAGCAATGTTTTGCTTACTTAGTCAATTAAAACTATTTTAAATTCTAAGTAAGAAAAGATTCTAATCCTATTAGAAATCGATCTAGGTCTAATTAATTTTAAACAATTTAAAATTAATCCAATTTATCCTATGGTCTTATGTTTGCATGCAAATCTTGATTATAGATTGACGGTTTCTAATCATTAATACTAAAGAACTATTTCAAATTTTAATGATTAATCATATAATCAAGAATCTAGGGTTTAATTCATTTAACAATCTCATTCAAATTAAATAATTAAACCACACTAATTGCATGAATAATATAACAATTATATTATTAACTATGGATATTTCATGCTTCATGCAATATTGATTTTCTTTTATTATAACAATTATAAGCCAATCAAGAAAATCAATCAAGCAAGCTTCATTCATTACATTAAACATAACTATTTATATTTAATTTAAGTAATGACATGCTTCATGCTTTCCAATTTTTCATATAATTAATATACACTTATATTAAAAAATATGAAAATAATTCCATGCATTTAAACATACATTATAACAATTTATAATATATAAAAAATGCATGAGCATGTTTATAACCTAAGGTGGGATTAAATATTCTATATGACATCCATAAAGCATATAAATAGCAATTGAACCGGTTAATTTTGGCCCCTAGGATAAAATAAAGCATTAAATTACATTAATTTAGCTAAATTCTATCCTAAAAATCCTTGTACAGCTCCAAAATTTTGTTTAGACATCACAAATCGCCCCGAACCACCTCGAACCGGCCTCCAAAATCACGAATCATGCCAAAAATTGGCTGAGCCGGGCCAATAACACAGAAAATCGGGCTGATCTAGCATTAAAAACAAAACCAGACCGATTTCCCGGTCAGGATCCCGGCCAGGATCCCGGTCCCGATCCCGGTCTCGATCCCGGTCGGGATCCCGGCTGGGAAATTTTCCAGCAACCCTAAAGTCGTCGATTCCTCTGTTCTGCACTCTGTTTTTCCGATTTCCAGCGCCGTTCTTCATGATTTTTGCCCAAAATTATCTCAATCTCCATCGATAACAGCCCTAAATCTAGACAAGGACTTACAAGGACTCGATTTACATAAAATACCCGAAACACCGGGCCTTACATGATCAAAATCACATAAAATAAAATCTATGGCCATAAAATTAACCCAAACAGTTCAACACAAACCGAACATACATTATGCATAAATCCCACCTATTAGAGCCTATCGCAACTTTTAATATTAATTAATAAGGACAGCGATGGCTCTGATGCCGATTGAAGGGAATAAAAGTCCCCAAGCAGCGGAAGCGCATCGATTGGACCTTACGCCGTATATTAATTAACATTAAAATACCGTTACGGAAACTCAAACTAACTTTAAACACACTTTAAAGCTGCTGAAAAAAAATTGGTTTAAACATGCTAAAAATAAATCTAAATTTATTTTCATGCTTTTCTAAAGAAAAGGGGAAGAACCATCACATACCTTCGTTGTAGACTTGACCGTTCTTCGCCAACGACGCTCCAACGAACGAAAACGCAGCAGTCTCCTCGCCTCTTGATCGCTGGAATTTTCTTCTTGATTGACACAATAACCACAAAGGTTACACCTGTATGACTCTAGGTCTAGGAGGCAAAAGACTTGTGGGAGTCTTTCTCTAAGAGGGAGGCTAGAGAGAATTCTAGGTCTTGTCTTTGAGAGTCTAAGAGCAAGAGCAAGAATGTCAAGTGTCATGACCAATTAGGTCTAGTGTTCTATTTATAGAAGAGAGGTCATGAATAAAATATTCAATTAAATCAATCTTTTCCAAAATTGATTCAATCTTATTCCTTAATTAATCAATCATGATCAATCAATTCCATAATTGATTAATATTTTCCACAAATGACTAATTACTTCCATAAGGGATTAGATCATTTCCATAAATGATTACTCACTTCCTTAAGTGATTAATTATTTTCATAATTGATTAATTCCTGGTTAATGAATTCTTTAATTAATTAACCACTAATTAAATATCACATATTTAATTCCCGGCCTAGAATTAATTAATTTGCCCAAACACATTTTAGGCCTTAAATTAATTAATTCATTATTTGAACTCTTTCAAACTTCCATAAATTTATATTTGAACTTTTCAAATATTAATTTCTCTCATATTAATATATCAATATATATTATATTTGTTTCCCTTAATAAATTGAACATTTTCAATTTACTTTTATTGCTTAGTTGCCTCAAATTACTTTACGAGCTACCAGTGGGACCTAATGGACCTGCAGATCAGAAGCTCCAACGATGTGAGATTAATTGGTCAAACTCATTAACCACATTAATCAATATTTGTTAACTGTGTACATTCCACTATAGACTCACAGTTGCACTCTTCTCACTGCAGACATATTTTCTGTGTCCACGGATCTAGACCAATATTGACTAGTTAGTCCTTCACGAGTGTCCGTAACACCAGCTGGGTCAAATTACCGTTTTACCCCTGGGTTACCTCTATTTCCTTAAGTACCAATTCTCCTCTAATGAACAACCTGTTTGTGGTCCAACCATCAAACAGAAAACCCTCTCGTGCCATTGAGAGGGTAGGGCCCTTTGTCTAAGACTCGGAGTAACCACTTAAGGGAACACTCATCTGCTTCCCTAAAGTCGGGAAGGAGTGAATTCCATCTTGTACGATTATGTTCCCAGCTCCCCATTCGGTCTTGTCCCCAAAGTGGTAGGCTTATTGAGTCGGCGTATTGGCCACTCTCACCCATACAAATCAAAGGACAATCTTTCATTAGCAGGAGTCCATAATCAACTCAGGATTAAGACTAAGTTGTCTAGGTCGTCCTAGTGAAATAGAAAACCAACTAGTTAACGGTGTTATAACCAGTGGTTACTATTTCGCGGTCCGGTCTTATGCAAACTCATTGCATAGGATACCCCCACTCGCATGTCTCCTACACGAACGCGTTGGATCGCAGCGTTTGTATCAAATACAAAGTGGGTCGTATCCATAGTGTCACCAGGATAAGGCACCCAGTCTTATCCCTATATTATGGACCCTTTAGGCTGTTTCTTGAACAATGATCCCATATGTCGCTACATATAGTTCAACACTCATATTACAACCTTGAATGTCTAGTTTATTAGATTAGGGTTATTATTAGGCAAAGACAAATATAAAATAACTAATAACAATTAATGGAAAAAAATATATCAATATTATTTCATTAATATCCGATCAACGGTGACATTCACTATCTACGAGTTTTAGGGCATAAAACCCAACACAATGAAGGAAAAGCTGAGTATGCTAGAGAAAAACAATACATGGGAGCTAGTGGAGAAGCCTGTAGACAGAAAAGTAATTGGAGTCAAATGAGTTTTCAAAACCAAATTGAACCCAGATGGCTCTATGAACAAGCTCAAGGCCAGGTTAGTGGTAAAAGGGTATGCACAAGTCTAGGGAATTGATTTTTCTGAGACTTTTGTACTAGTTGCAAAAATGGACACAATTAGGTTGCTACTGGCTGTGTCAACCCAGCATGGATGGAAGGTGTATTAGCTAGATGTGAAGTCAGCATTCCTAAATGGAGTGTTAGAAGAACAGATCTATGTTGAGCAACCAGACGGATTCATCATACCAGGACAAGAGCAGAAGGTCTATGGGTTGAAGCAAGCTCCTAGGGCATGGTACATCAAGATGGATGATCACTTGCTGAACTTGGGTTTTTTGAAGAGTTTGAGTGAATCCACACTCTATGTGAAGAAATCAAGTACTACTATTGTGATTTTATCTCTCTATGTAGATGACTTGTTAGTGACAGGAAGTGATGATGTTCAAATAGAGATATTCAAGCACGAAATGATGAAGGTGTTTGAGATGATTGATCTAGGTCTGATGCATTACTTCCTAGGTTTGGAGATTCAGCAAAGGTAGAATGAAATGTTTCTTTGTCAGAAGAAGTACATAAGATAAATATTGAAGAGGTTCAATATGGAGGAGTGTAAGAGTGTGAACACTCCAATGATTCAGAAGGAGAAGTTGCAAAAGGATGATGGAGAAGAACCTGTCGATGAGAATGTGTACAGAAGTCTAGTTGGATGCCTCATGTATCTCACATCCACTAGGCCTGACATTATGTACACTGTAAGTGTCTTATCTAGATTTCTTCACTGTCCAAACAAGAATCATATGGTTGCTGGAAAAGGGGTTCTGAGATATCTAAAAGGCTCACTGTCTTTTGGGATCAAATTTAGTAAAGTTGAAAATTTTGAGTTGTAAGGCTACTCAGATAGTGATTGGGTTGGGTCATTAGATGATATGAAGAGCACCTCTGGCTATTGTTTCACTTTTGGCTCAGGGTGTTTCTCATGGTGTTCAAAAAAGCAAGATATAGTGGCTCAGTCAATTGCAGAAGCTGAGTTCATCGAGCGACGACAACAGTCAACCAAGTTGTTTGGTTGAAGAAATTGATGCATGACTTGCATCTGAAGCAGGAAAAGTGTGTGGATGTGTTTGTGGATAATCAAGCCACTCTAGACATTTCATTGAATCCAGTTTTTAGAGGAAGGACCAAACATTTTAAGATCAAGTATTATGTTCTGAGAGAGATGCAGAAGGAAGGAGAAGTGCAGCAGCTGGTACATTGCAGCTCAGAAGAACAAATAGCTGATATCTTCACTAAGTCTTTTTGTGTGGGTCGTTTTCAAGCTCTTAGGAGCAAGTTAATTAGGTGTTTGCAGTATTTTAGTTAGGAGGAGAATGTTAGTAACTCAAAAACTAATTTGTTTTGAGTTGGTCTAATCAATTCTTAGTTTCTAGGAAATAGTTGAGTCAAGTCTAAGTTGCTATTCATGTGGGATTAGTTGTGGAATCTATTTTTAGATTCAAGATATGTATTTATATGGAGTTTTCTGGAATGAAATTAACACACACTTCCCATTGTTCTCATTTCCCTTTCATTTCCCATTGTTCTCATTTCCCTCTCATTAGTTAGAACTACAAATTTCTACATAAAAAAGTAAATAAAGAAAGAAAGAAAAAAAAGAAAAAAACAAAATAGGAAAAGTAAGTACTAAAAAACAGTTAAAAGAATGAATTAACCATTTAAATAAGAAGAAACTAAAATTATAAAAAAAAAAAAAAAAAAAAAAAAAAGTGAAAGACCGTTTGGCAGCTTTGCCAAACAGTGCATGTCACCTGTTGTGTGGCTGATTGTAGTTTTATGAAAAAAAAAAAAAAAAAAAAGTTAAATTGTAAACGAAATTTGGTGGAAAATCATGAAATTTCATCGAAAAAGGAGAAAAAACGATTTCCCCCCCTCCCGACATATTAACCCTTCGACAGAGTGACATGTCGACCAAAATGTTGACATATCGATCGAAATGTTGACATATCGATCGAAATGTTGACATGTCGCTCAAAATTTCACCTCATGGTTAAGATAAGAATTTCAGGACAGTTGATGAAATTTCGGGACGCTTTCCATAGCGTTGACACTAAAATTTCTTGCGAAAATATTAGAAATTTGAAAGAGATAAGTACACATATAGCCCAAATTGGGCCCCCTATTTTCAAATTTGTCCAACTACACTATTTTTCTCAAGAATAGACATTGGGCCACCATTTTTTACATAAAAGTCATGGTCATTTTACCAAAGAGTCCTTTGTTTCATCTCTCTTCAATAATGATTGAATATTTTCTCTCTCTCTCCTATATAATGATCATTTTCTCTCTCTCCCATCAATAATGGTCATTTTCTCTCCCTCCCATCAATAATGATCATTTTCTCTCTCTCCCATCAATAATGGTCAAACATCTCTCTCCAATCAATAATGACTGAATATTTTCTCTCTCTCCCATCAATATTTTCTTTTTTTTCGTTTTTGGGAAATTGGGTTTTTTTTTTCTTCCTTTTTTGTCGTTTTGCATTACCTCCTATTATCTATTGTTCCCAAGTGTTCTATATGCATATTATATTCCAGTGTATATGAATTATATATATTAGGTTATGGCTAGAGTAAAAAAATTGCAAACATTTGATATCTGATAAATACGGATGTATAGTTTTATTATACTGATTATATATTGTATGGCGATATATATATATATATATATATATATATATATATATATATATATATATATATATGTATGATTGCTGAGATTGTTTCCATGAATATATGTCTTAGTGTTTTGTATGCATATTATATCCCGGTGTATATGAATTATATATATTAGGTTATGGCTAGAGTAAAAAAAATTGCAAACATTTGATATCGGATAAATACGGATGTATAGTTTTATTATACTGATTATATATTGTATGATGATATATATATATATATATATATGATTGCTGATATTGTTTCCATAAATATATGTCTTAGTGTTTTGTATGCATATTATATCCTGGTGTATATGAATCATATATATTAGGTTATGGGTAGAGTAAAAAAAATTGCAAATATTTGATATATGATAAATACGGATGTATAGTTTTATTATACTGATTATATATTGTATGTTGATATATATGTGTGTGATTGCTGAGATTGTTTCCATGAATATATGTCTTAGTGTTCTGTATGCATATTATATCCTGGTGTATATGAATTATATATATTAGGTTATGGCTAGAGTAAAAAATTTTCAAACATTTGATATCGGATAAATACGGATGTATAGTTTTATTATACTAATTATATATTGTATGTTATATATATATATATATATATATATAATTGTTTCCATGAATATATGTCTTAGTGTTCTGCATGTATATTATATCCCGGAGTATATGAATTATATATATTAGGTTATGACTAGAGTAAAACAAATTGCATATACCTATGTTTGCATATACCAAGATTTTTTTTTTTCATTTTCAGATCAATTACTTTCTATTCTTCTGGTAATTTCTCTCTTTTCCAACAAACATGAACATCCCATAAATCGCAGGAGAAAAAAGAAAGAAGAATTCTCAAAGAAAATTAACGAAATTACTCCGATCGACGCTTGTTGGGTTTCTCTTGGCGAGGCCCGCCGGTGGTGCGACCAAATACACTGCAGCCAGCGAACTTGGGGAAGACGGATCTGCCGTGCTCGGCGACGACGGCGATATAACCTCCATCCGGGGGGCGGTGGATCGACTTCGTTCAACTCTCTAGAAACGAAAACGGCGTCGGGTTGTTCATGGCGGCGCTTTGTGGGTTTCAATTCGCCGTTGAAGAATCTACGGTGGTTGGCCATCAAAGAGTGAAAGGCGGCGGTGGAGGGATGGTCGAAATTTGGGGAAGAAGGAGAGGGAGGAGAATAGATAAATTTAGGGTTAAGGGAATGCATTAAAATGGAAGGCAAAAAGGAAAAAACGTATTTATTAAAAATTTCATAAATGCCTCAAAAACAGAAAAATTTGGTGGGATATTATTGAATGAAGAGAGATAATATGGACCAAATTTATTGAGGAGAGATGAAGTATAACAATGAATGAAGAGAGATAATATGGAGCAAACTTATTGATGAGAGAGGAAGCCAAAAAGGGCAAATTTGTCACAAAAAAATGAAAATTCTAAATCAAAAAAAATTTCCTATCTTAGACATTTTTGTAAAATGGGTCTTAAAGATGGTCATTAGACATAATTTGAGCCATTAGGTCTTTTATGTAAAAAATGGGAAACTTGGACATTTATGAAATATAGGGTCCATATTTGGGTTATCTATGTACTTTTCCCTAATATAAAAGGGAAACATAAAAGTCAAAAAGTTGGAAAGTTTCTGAGAAATTATCAATAATGTTTAGGTCCACACGTTGCACGAGTTTTTTTTTTCTCCTTAATATAAATCCAAAAGATAATGCTTATGGGAAAGTGTGTTGATATGTCCTTATAGTTATAGTAAAAGATAAATTATCTTTTAAAGAGATTTTCTTTTATGTCTTAAAAAAATGAGAGGTTTTTCTTAAAAAAAAATAAAAATATAATCAAAAGTAAATTTAGATCAAACACGTGTTACTAGGATTAATGTATGCTTTAAAGAAAAAACAGTTGCATCTATGTCAAGCTCACCTAGTTAAGTCATTATTACTAATTAAATTTGATAAGAAATTAAAAAGAAAATATCGCTTGACTTGATTAATTTGACTCACATTAAATACAAATGTGTAGCGCCAGAGGATTAAGGTTAATGTTTGTTCAATTTATCTTCAGCTACGATATAGGATTAATTTGACTGACATTAAATACAAATATGTAAGGATGTCATTTCCTCTATCATAGATTCATAGCATGCAACATACCACAAGTCTGATAGGCCTCCGATTAAGTATGTGTATAGTAGGAGAAGAAAGAAGAATGTAGGGGAAGATATGGTTAGTTAGTTAAAGTCGGGTAAGGGTTGTTAATGGTAGTTGGGAAGGTGGTTATGTCAGTGTGTATATAATGGCTGGTTGTAACAGGGTGTAGGTACTTTTTGTGTAGTGAGTAACTGGGGCAAGGGGAGAGGTCTAGGAAGCTCTCGAATTCTTCCTAAGGGTGTAACCGTTCTTGTTCATAAATAGTAGTGTGTTCTATCAATTTGGTATCAGAGCCAAGTTTTTTTTCCCCCAACATGTCTACTCGTATGGAGTCACGCATGGAGGCGTTGGAGGCTAATCTGGCGGCTCAGGGAAAGGAAATTGTTGGGATTCACAATTCGATGGAGAATTTCTCAGATATGGCCTTACAGATGAAGGAGAGTTTTTCGGCGATGGCAGCTCACTTTGAGAGCCTGAAGGCGGAAAAGACTCAACCTGGGAAGGACCAACCGAAACGCTCGGATGAAGCGGCCAGTGCAGCGGCACCTCCGCCTCCGGTAGAGGGTGCGACGGTGGATCCGCAGGCCTTGTCCAAAGTGTTAGCTCCGGTGTTTGACTTACGACTTCGGAAGTTGGAGATTCCGGTGTTCTCTGGTGAGAATCCATATGAATGGCTTCACCAGGTCAAGCGGTACTTTGAGGTAAACCGGTTGGAAGATTCGGAGAAGGTTGGGGCAGCGGTACTCTGCCTTGATACCAAAGCGTTGAAATGGTATCATTATGAACTAAAGCGTCGGCCGATTGAGTGCTAGGACGACTTTTGGCGACTTCTGTTAAAACGATTCTTGCCGACTAAGGAAGGGAGTCTTCATGAGCGCTTTTTCGCTTTGAAACAAGATTCCACGGTGGCCGAGTATAGGGAGAAGTTCGAAGATTATTCGGGACCTTTGGAGAATTTGGGCGAGGCGACTTTGGAGGGAAAGTTCATCGATGGGTTGAAGGATGACATCAAGATGAAGCTCCGGGTGGCTAAACCGGTTGGGTTGGACATGACGATGGAGATAGCCCAGAAATTGGAGGACGAGATCCTTCATTTCAAAGAGAAGTATTTTGGGGCCTCTGCGGGCCCAAAGCCCACGGCCCGTGTGTCTGGTTCGGTGGGACAGTCCAAGTCTCCATCCTATGGGGCTGGATCCGCCACCCGGACTGTGTCCATTAACCCGAGCAAGTTGAACGCGTCGGCCCGACCCGAGACAACAAAACCACCTGATTTTCTGTTTAAGAAGATGACTGATGCCGAGCTTCAATAGAAACGGGAACAAGGTCTCTGTTATCGCTGTGAAGAAAGGTTTTTCCTGGGGCACCGTTGTAAGAAGAAGGAACTCCAGGTGATGGTGGTGCAGGAAGAAGACCAGGATTCTGATTTCCCTATGGAGGATGTGGCTATGCAAACCTCGGAGTTGGCCGAGAACGGTGCGAGCGAGGAAGTTGCTCAAGATCAACCAGAGGTGGTAGCTCTACATTCGATGACCAGCGTAGGCTCTCCCAAGACGATCAAGTTGAAAGGGCACATTGGCGTTACTGAGGTGGTTGTACTCATCGACAGTGGGGCAACCCACAATTTCGTGGCCTTACAGTTGGTTGAAGCGCTCCAGTTGCCTCTATGCGACACTGAGGGGTATGGAATTATCCTCGGTACGGGCTCGTCCGTTCGGGGGGCTCAGATTTGCAAGAACGTGGTGTTGTCCCTTGGGCCGATTTCAATAGTGCAGGATTTCTTACCTCTTGCATTGGGTACGGCGGATGTTATTCTGGGAGTAAAGTGGTTGGAGACATTGGGAGAGGTGATGTCTAATCATCAGACGTTACAACTCAGTTTTGTGCTAGAGGGGTCCAAGATTGTGTTGCATGGAGATCCGTCGTTAGTCCGATCTCAGGTGACGCTCAAGTCTCTGATGAAGTCATTGAAGCTCGAGAAGCAGGGCTTTTTTTGTGGAATTTTGTGCAATTCAACAGGCGGTGGAAGCATTAACTGAGCCATGGGAGGAGGTGTCGATGGTTATTCGGTCTGTGTTGGAGAGCCATAGTTCGGTGTTTCAACCGTTGCCCGGGCTTCCCCCCCATAGGGAGTTGGACCATTTGATTGAGTTGTTCCCGGGGGCAGCCCCTGTTAATGTCCGTCCTTATAGGTACCCTCAATGCCAGAAAGACGAGATTGAAAAGTTGGTGGAAGAGATGTTAACGGCGGGGATAATTCGACCGAGTTCGAGTTCGTTTTCGAGCCCGGTATTATTAGTCAAGAAGAAAGATGGGAGTTGGCGGTTGTGCATAGACTACAGAGCCCTCAACAAGGTTACAGTCCCTGATAAGTTTCTGATTCCCTTGGTGGACGAACTGTTGGATGAGTTGTATGGAGCGGTGATTTTTTCGAAGATTGATCTGAAGTCAGGGTATCATCAGATCTGGTTGAAGGAGGTGGATGTTCATAAGTCTGCTTTTCGGACACATGAAGGGCATTGCGAGTTTCTCGTTATGCCGTTTGGCCTTCGTAATGCCCCCTCAACATTCCGGGCGATTATGAACAGAGTCCTTCGCCCGTTCCTGCGGAAGTTTGCGTTAGTGTTTATGGATGATATTTTGGTATACAGTAAGACCATCGGTGAGCATACCGAGCACTTGAACAAGGTTCTGAGAGTGCTCAAGGAAAATCAGTTAGTGGCCAATAAGAAGAAGTGCAACTTTGCATTGAAACAAATCGAGTATTTGGGACATATTGTGTCAGGGGAAGGTGTGACAGCTGATCCATCCAAGCTTGTGGCGATGGAACAATGGCCAATCCCAAGGAATGTGAAGGAACTTAGGGGTTTTTTGGGGTTGACAGGTTATTACCGTAAGTTTGTTGCGAATTACGGCACCATCGCCCATCCCTTGACTCAGCAGCTGAAGAAGGACGGGTTTGCCTGGAATGATGAGGCTTCCGAAGCTTTTCAACATCTCAAGCACGCGATGATGAATGTTCCGGTCTTGGCATTACCAGATTTTGGTAAACTCTTTGTAATTGAAGCGGATGCCTCGGGGGTGGGAGTAGGTGCTGTCTTTATGCAAGAAGGCCACCCCATTGCGTTCTTTAGCCATGCTTTGTCTCCTTTGCATCATTGTAAAGCGGTGTACGAAAGGGAGCTTATGGCCATTGTCATGGCGGTCCAGCGGTGGCGGCCATACTTGTTGGGCAGGAAATTTTTGGTACGGACTGACCAGAGTAGTCTGAAGTATATCCTCGAGCAAAGGTTGGTGGCAGGGGAATACCAGAAATTGCTCACCAAACTGTTGGGCTACGACTTTGATATCGTGTATAAACCCGCTGTGGAGAACAAGGTGGCTGATGCGTTGTCTCGACTACCGAATGCGCTGGAGTTGGCCGCAGTACGTGTAGTTGGGGGTTTGAATTTGGGTTTGATTGTTGATCAACAATGTGATGATGTCAAACTAAATTTGATCAGAAGGAAGATAGCTCGGGGTGAGGAGGTGTCTGCTGGGTATGTATTGAGGGGAGAGGTGTTGTACTACAAAGGTCGGGTGGTGCTACCTGAGGATTCGCCAACGATACCCTTGTTATTGGAAGCCTTTCACTCGTCTGCGGTCGGAGGCAATGGTGGGGTGCTGCGGACTTACCAGCGTCTTGCTAAGGAGGTGTATTGGGTGGGAATGAAGGCGAGAGTGAAGTTGTTCATCGCCGAATGTACTGCGAAGTATTTGGCTCTGGCCCCTGTCGGCCTTCTCCAACCGCAACCGATTCCAGAGAATATTTGGGAGGATATATCAATGGATTTCGTGATTGGTTTGCCTAAGGCAGAAAATTTCGACTCAGTGTTAGTTGTGGTCGATAGACTGTCAAAGTTTGCTCACTTTATTCCCTTACGACACCCCTATTCGGCGGCTTCTATCGCTCAGGTTTTTATCTAGGAATCGTGAGGTTACATGGAATACCCAGAAGTATTGTGTCTGATCGTGACCCGGTGTTTACAAGTCTATTTTGGGATGAGTTGTTCAAGTGGCAGGGGACAAAGCTTAAGCGTAGTACCGCCTATCACCCCCAGACCGACGGGCAGACGGAGGTGGTAAATCGAGGTTTAGAGACATACTTACGGTGCTTTGCAATGCACTGTACTAACAAATGGGTGCGGTGGTTACCTTGGGCGGAGTATAGCTATAACACCTCGTATCACTCGGGCTTGAGGACGACCCCTTTTGAAGTGGTGTATGGCAGGCCGCCTCCATCGATTCTTTCGTATACTGCGGATGGGTCTCACGTGTCGAAAGTGGACAAGCAATTGAAGGAGCGTGATCAAATGCTCGGGGTCATTAAGGAACGGTTAGCTTATGCACAACAGTACATGAAGAACTATGCTGACGCCAAAAGAAGGCAAGTTGACTTGGTGGCTGGCAATTGGGCATATCTCAAACTCCGACCGTACAGGCAGGGGTCGGTGGCGCAGTTTTACAATGCTAAATTAGCTCCGCCATATGTGGGTACGTTTCAAGTGGTGGAAAAAGTAGGGAGTGTTGCATATCGGCTGGCTTTACCTGATAGTGCTAGAATACATCCGGTATTTCATGTCTCCCAGTTGAGGAAGGCGATCGGTAACACGTTTCTCGTGACACCCTTTCCCCCAAATATGTCTCCTGATTTTTTGTTCAGAACTGAGCCAAGAGAGGTGTTGGGGGTGAAGGGAATAAAAGTCCCCACGCAGCGGAAGCGCATCGATTGGACCTTACGCCGTATATTAATTAACATTAAAATACCGTTACGATAACTCAAACAAAACTTTAAACAACCTTTAAAGCCGCTGTAAAATTGGTTTAAACATGCTAAAATAAATCTAAATTTATTTTTAATACTTTTCTAAAGAAAAGAGGAAGAACCGTTACAAACCTTCGTTGAAGACTTGACCGTTCTTCGCCAACGACGCTCCACGAACGAAAACGCAGCAGTCGCCTTTGTTTTACTTCGCTGGAAATTTCTTCTTTGATTGACACAATCACCACAGAGGTTACACCGGTATGTCTCTAAGTCTAGGAGGCAAAAGACTTGTGGGAGTCTTTCTCTAAGAGGGAGGCTAGAGAGAATTCTAGGTCTTGTCTTTCAAGAGTGTCAAGTGTCATGACCAATTAGGTCTAGTGTTCTATTTATAGAAGAGAGGCCATGAATAAAATATTCAATTAAATCAATCTTTTCCATAATTGATTCAATCTTATTCCTTAATTAATCAATCATGATCAATCAATTCCATAATTGATTAATCTTTTCCACAAATGACTAATTACTTCCATAAGTGATTAGATCATTTCCATAAATGATTAATCACTCCCTTAAGTGATTAAATATTTTCATAATTGATTAATTCCCGGTTAATTAATTCTTTAATTAATTAACCACCAATTAAATATCACATATTTAATTCCCGGCCTAGAATTAATTAATTTGCCCAAACACATTTTAGGCCTTAAATTAGTTAATTCATTATTTTGAACTCTTTCAAACTTCCATAAATTTATATTTGAACTTTTCAAATATTAATTTCTCTCATAATAATATATCAATATATATTATATTTGTTTCCCTTAATAAATTGAACATTTTCAATTTACTTTTATTACTTAGTTGCCTCAAATTACTTTACGAGCTACCAGTGGGACCTAATGGACCTGCAGATCAGAAGCTCCAACGATGAGAGATTAATTGGTCAAACTCATTAACCACATTAATCAATATTCGTTAACTGTGTGTACATTCCACTATAGACTCACAGTTGCACTCTTCTCACTGCAGACATATTTTCTGTGTCCATGGATCTAGACCAATATCGACTAGTTAGTCCTTCACGAGTGTCTGTAACACCAGCTGGGTCAAATTACCGTTTTACCCCTTGGTTACCTCTATTTCCTTAAGTACCAATTCTCCTCTAATGAACAACCTGTTTGTGGTCCAACCATCAAACAGAAAACCCTCTCGTGCCATTGAGAGGGTAGGGCCCTTTGTTCAAGACTCGGAGTAACCACTTAAGGGAACACTCATCTGCTTCCCTAAAGTCGGGAAGGAGTGAATTCCATCTTGTACGATTATGTTCCCAGCTCCTCATTCGGTCTTGTCCCCAAAGTGGTAGGCTTATTGAGTCGGCGTATTGGCCACTCTCACCCATACAAATCAAAGGACAATCTCTCATGAGCAGGAGTCCATAATCAACTCAGGATTAAGACTAAGTTGTCTAGGTCGTCCTAGTGAAATAGAAAACCAACTAATTAACGGTGTTATAACCAGTGGTTACTATTTCGCGGTCTGGTCTTATGCAAACTCATTGCATAGGATACCCCCACTCGCATGTCTCCTACACAAGCAAACAATTGCACACAATCCAATCAATTTAGCAAAACAGACAATCACAGAACCCTAAAACTATCGATTTAGTTTTGCAACGACGTTTCAGAGGTTTAGAATGTCAGCCAACGAAGGGTGATCAGGCACTCCTCCTTTGAAATGAGACACCTCTCAGCTAATTCTAATTCCAGAATAACTCATATTCCTATAGACATTAGCCACCGTTGTTCGGTCAAGGATTTGTTAACACTTTTAACTCATCCTCGTAAGTGTAACCCTCCCACTTTCAAATCTCAGAGGCACGCACCAACAGGCTACCGAAGGGAAAGACAACTGTTGGTGATTAGCCTAAGAGCTCCTATCCTTTTCAGGAGTTCACGATGTTCCGAATCCTATGACCAGGCCCTCCGAAGGGATGGTTGCGCCAGGACAACCTGCAGGCGGATCATAGGACTCTCACGGTGTGAACTATGGGCGGAGACCGAGGGATACGTTGACACGTGTCTCGCTCCCACTTACTCTAGACATTTTTCCCATTCACCTTGATATTGATCCATGCAAACACTTTCCGAAGGGAGGCCGCTCCTAAGGCGACTCGAAGCCGAGCATGAATTTCACGTTGTGAATATAGGGACATAGGAGCAAAACTTGATTTAAATCTTGTTTTGTGATTTTCCTCCCACTGAAAATGTCCTAAGGTTAATATAGGGTTATTTAACTTAGATAGTATTCGGCTAAGTCAATCTATCTAAGTCTGATCCTATTATAACAATTATGGAAAGGATTCAACTGCAATCTTTTGGGTGAATTAAACTTCTTTTAATAAACCCAACATTGCAAGTCAACATTACTATGGTTAATTCAACTCAATGTTCAGGTCAGTTCCCAGGTAGGAGGTGTTCCGTAAACCGTCAACTTAAATACCCCCAGCCTTAGACAGAACTTTACCGAGAGAGTTCCCTTATAACCTTAGTAATGTAAGGTATTTACTCTAAAGATCTAGGTGCATTAAACACTTTTAATAAACCTAGTGACATTGCATGCTAACATTTAACTATGATTAATTCAACTCCGGTATTCCAGGTCAGTTCCCAGGTAGGAGGTGTTCCGTAAACCGTCAACTTAAATACCCCCAGCCTTAGACAGAACATTACCGGTGGAGTTCCCTTATAATCATAGCAATGTTTTTCCTACTTAGTCAATTAAAACTATTTTTTAAAAACTAAGTAAGAAAAGATTCTAATCCTATTAGAAACTGATCTAGGTCTAATTAATTGTAAACAATTTAAAATTAATCCAATTCATCCTATGATCTTATGATTGCATGCAAATCTTGATTATAGATTGACGGTTTCTAATCATTAATATTAAAGAACTATTTCAAATTTTAATGATTAATCCTATAATCAAGAATCTAGGGTTTAATTCATTCAACAATCTTATTCAAATTAAATAATTAAACCACACTAATTGCATGAATAATATAACATTTATATTATTAACTATGGATGTTTCAAGCTTCATGTAATTTTTTATTTTCTTTTATTATAACAATTATAAGCCAATCAAGAAAATCAATCAAGCATGCTTCATTCATCACATTAAACATAACTATTTATATTTAATTTAAGTAGTGACATGCTTCATGCTTTCCAATTTTTCATATAATTAATATACACTTATATTAAAAAATATGAAAACAAATCCATGCATTTAAACATACATTATAACAATTTATAATATATAAAAAATGCATGAGCATGTTTATAACCTAAGGTGGGATTAAAAATTCTATATGACATCCATAAAGCATATAAATAGCAATTGAACCGGTTAATTTTGGCCCCTAGGATAAAATAAAGCATTAAATTACATTAATTTAGCTAAATTCTATCCTAAAAAATCCTTGTACAGCTCCGGAATTTTGTCTAGACATCACGAACCGCCCCGAACCACCTCGAACCGGCCTCCAAAATCACGAACCATGCCAAAAATTGGCTGAACCGAGCCAATAACACAGAAAATCGGGCTGATGCAGCAAAAAAAAATGAACCAGACCGATTTCCCGGTCAGGATCCCGGTCGGGATCCCGGTCTCGATCCCGGTCACGATCCCGGTCACGATCCCAGTCACGATCCCGGTCACGATCCCGGTCACAATCTCGGTCACAATCTCGGTCACGATCTCGATCACAATCTCAGTCACAATCTCGGTCACGATCTCGGTCGGGATCCCGACCGGGAAATTTTCCAGCAACCCTAAAATCGTCGATTCCTCTGTTCTGCACTCTGTTTTTCCGATTTCCAGCGCCGTTCTTCATGATTTTCGCCCAAAATCATCTCGATCTCCATCGATAACAGCCCTAAATCTAGACACGGACTTACAAGGACTCGATTTACATAAAAATTACCCGAAACACCGGGCCTTACATGATCAAAATCACATAAAAAATCTATGGCCATAAAATTAACCCAAACAGTTCAACGCAAACCGAACATACATTATGCATAAATCCCACCTATTTGAGCCTATCGCAACTTTTAATATTAATTAATAGGGACAGCGATGGCTCTGATGCCGATTGAAGGGAATAAAAGTCCCCACGCAGCGGAAGCGCATCGATTGGACCTTACGCCGTATATTAATTAACATTAAAATACCGTTACGATAACTCAAACAAAACTTTAAACAACCTTTAAAGCCGCTGTAAAATTGGTTTAAACATGCTAAAATAAATATAAATTTATTTTTAATACTTTTCTAAAGAAAAGAGGAAGAACCGTTACAAACCTTCGTTGAAGACTTGACCGTTCTTCGCCAACGACGCTCCACGAACGAAAACGCAGCAGCCGCCTTTGTTTTACTTCGCTGGAAATTTCTTCTTTGATTGACACAATCACCACAGAGGTTGCACCGGTATGTCTCTAAGTCTAGGAGGCAAAAGACTTGTGGGAGTCTTTCTCTAAGAGGGAGGCTAGAGAGAATTCTAGGTCTTGTCTTTCAAGACTATCAAGTGTCATAACCAATTAGGTCTAGTGTTCTATTTATAGAAGAGAGGACATGAATAAAATATTCAATTAAATCAATCTTTTCCATATTTGATTCAATCTTATTCCTTAATTAATCAATCATGATCAATCAATTCCATAATTGATTAATCTTTTCCACAAATGACTAATTACTTCCATAAGTGATTAGATCATTTCCATAAATGATTAATCACTTCCTTAAGTGATTAAATATTTCCATAATTGATTAATTCCCGGTTAATGAATTCTTTAATTAATTAACCACCAATTAAATATCACATATTTAATTCCCGGCCTAGAATTAATTAATTTTCCCAAACACATTTTAGGCCTTAAATTAGTTAATTCATTATTTTGAACTCTTTCAAACTTCCATAAATTTATATTTGAACTTTTCAAATATTAATTTCTCTCATAATAATATATCAATATATATTATATTTGTTTCCCTTAATAAATTGAACATTTTCAATTTACTTTTATTACTTAGTTGCCTCAAATTACTTTACGAGCTACCAGTGGGACCTAATGGACCTGCAGATCAGAAGCTCCAACGATGTGAGATTAATTGGTCAAACACATTAACCACATTAATCAATATTCGATAACTGTGTGTACATTCCACTATAGACTCACAGTTGCACTCTTCTCACTGCAGACATATTTTCTGTGTCCACGGATCTAGACCAATATCGACTAGTTAGTCCATCACTAGTGTCCGTAACACCAGCTGGGTCAAATTACCGTTTTACCCATTGGTTACCTCTATTTCCTTAAGTACCAATTCTCCTCTAATGAACAACCTGTTTATGGTCCAACCATCAAACAGAAAACCATCTCGTGCCATTGAGAGGGTAGGGCCCTTTGTTCAAGACTCAGAGTAACCACTTAAGGGAACACTCATCTACTTCCCTAAAGTCAGGAAGGAGTGAATTCCATCTTGTACGATTATGTTCTCAGCTCCCCATTCGGTCTTGTCCCCAAAGTGGTAGGCTTATTGAGTCGGCGTATTGGCCACTCTCACCCATACAAATCAAAGGAAAATCTCTCATGAGCAGGAGTCCATAATCAACTCAGGATTAAGACTAAGTTGTCTAGGTCGTCCTAGTGAAATAGAAAACCAACTAGTTAACGGTGTTATAACCAGTGGTTACTATTTCGCGGTCCGGTCTTATGCAAACTCATTGCATAGGATACCCCCACTCGCATGTCTCCTACACGAACGCGTTGGATCGCGGCGTTTGTATCAAATACAAAGTGGGTCGTATCCATAGTGTCACCAGGATAAGGCACCCAGTCTTATCCCTATACTATAGACCATTTAGGCTGTTTCTTGAACAATGATCCCATATGTCACTACATATCGTTCAAGACTCATATTACAGCCTTGGATGTCTAGTTTATTGGATTAGGGTTATTATTTAGACAAATATAAAATAACTAATAACAATTAATGGAAAAATATATCAATATTATTTCATTAATATCCGGTCAACGGTTACATTCACTATCTACGAGTTTTAGGGCATAAAACCCAACAGGGGGTTCGACAATCGCCGTCTGATGCAACAAGTATGGAGGTGTTGATCCAATGGGCGGAAATGGAGGTGGAAGATGCAACATGGGAGGATGTTGTGTGGGTGACAAATCAGTTTCTAGATTTCCATCTTGAGGACAAGATGGTTCTTTGGGGTCGGGTAGTGATAGGCCTCCGATTAAGTATGTGTATAGTAGGAGAAGAAAGAAGAATGTAGGGGAAGATATGGTTAGTTAGTTAAAGTCGGGTAAGGGTTGTTAATGGTAGTTGGGAAGGTGGTTATGCCAGTGTGTATATAATGGCTGGTTGTAACAGGGTGTAGGTACTTTTTGTGTAGTGAGTAACTGGGGCAAGGGGAGAGGTCTATGAAGCTCTCGATTCTTCCTAAGGGTGTAACCGTTCTTGTTCATAAATAGTAGTGTGTTCTATCAAAGTCACTGTTTTTAGATTTCATACCTTCAGTGAAGTTGGTAGGGTCATTTTCTTGGATATTTTCTTCCCATGTTAATGCATAACTCACTATCTCAACTTTATTAGTAACCAAATCAGCTTGGTCATATCTAGATGGTGGCCTAGTGGTTCGTTTTTGTCTGGCTCTTGTTAACGGGTTGTTTGAAAGGTCTTGTCTTAAGTTTTCTCTACTGGAAGATGTTTTTTCTTCAGTCCCTTGCCCCTGATGAATAGAAACGACATGTTATATTTCACTTGTCCTGTCCACTTCCTCTACTTGAACTGCATCTTGTTCGCCTTCTACCTGTGGTTTAGTGACATCATATTCTAATTCTATCTCAAAGTAAGTCAGAGATGTTTTACTTTTATTTTCAGAATCAAGGTTACCTTCTCCTTCCCAAGGAAAGTTTGATTCATCAAACTTAACATCTCGACTGATAAGACATCTCCCCTCTATAGGTTGCAGTAACCACAACTTATATCCCTCAGTTTCACTAGGATATCCGAGAAAAATACACTTTCTAGCTCGTGGTTCAAGTTTATCTTGCTTTATATGAGCATAGGCTACACAACCAAAGATTTTTAAATGGTTTAGACAAGACTTCTTCCCTGTCCAGATTTCCTGGGGAATTTTCATTTCTAAGGCAGTAGATGGAGTCCTACTAATCAAGTATGCAATCGTGGACACCGCCTCTCCCCAAAACATCTTTGGTAATTTTGCATTGGCTAACATATATCTCACCCTCTGAAGAAGTGTTCTGTTAAACCTTCTTGCTAAATCATTTTGTTGAGGGGTATATAGGATTGTTACATGTCATTTAATTTCTGACCTTTGACATAATTCTTTAAAAGAATCATTAAGATATTTCAGCCTGTTATCTATCCTTAAAACTTTAATTTTCCTGCTAGTTTGATTTTCTATTAAAGTTTTCCACTAGACCAAATGTTTAAAAAGCATCACTCTTTTTTTTTAACATGTAAACCCATATTTTCCTAACTCCAGAAAGATCATCACAAATTCGGAATCCATATGCGTGATGAACGGCTTAACTCAAGAACACTCATGAGTTGGTCGATAATCACATAAATCCTGCCAAATTGTTTTCAGTTTGGTATAATACGCTTCGACAGTCATATTACCTTGATTCACAGTGACCAATTCCTTCCAAAGCTGATAGATGTGAGGACCATTGCTTTGCTTAAAACGAGTTTGCATTTACAGTCTCAAAATACAATGATTTAATTTTGCAAAGAGTAGGTAAATTTACTTTCGGGAATAAAATAATTAATAGGAATAAAAGAATTAATACAAGCAACATTCCTATGATTAATAGCCTTTTCAGTGTTGGAAAGAAGTAAAGACCAACAAATCAATCAAAGTTGAGAACGAGTGGAAAGGATGATGAAGATGATGACTTGTTGATTAAAGAATAAAAATATAAATAGATGGGTTTTTGAAAAAAAAAATATAAATAGATGGGAGAGAAGATATAAACTGTAACTACCGATTGCTTGATTCATGGGATAATTAATTTTGTTATTGTTTTTTTAAAAAAAATTAAATCAAATAGGACTTTCTCAAATATAGGATAGGACGGAAAAATTGACTTGAGTGTATAATTGGAAGAATAATTCACATGAAAATATGTTAAACAAAATGGTTTAGCCATTTTTCATTGAAAAAAAATAATTTGGCCATTTTTAAAAAATACACGGTATATCAGGCCATTAATAAGGATTTTCCTAAAATTAAATTCGAAATACAAATAAGTTGGGGCAATTGAGAGTCATGGGCCCATTTAAATATTGTTTTGTAAAAATGGGCCCAATTTTGAATTAACTTATTTGGGGACCCCTGACATTGTGAAAAGACCAAATTATCCTTGCCCTAAAAAATTCTCCCTCTCTCTCGACCGTTGGCTTCCTTCTTCTTCTTCCTCACTATTGTGCTCCCTTCTCTCACGATTTCGCCATTTCTTCCTCACGTTCGTCTGCTGTTTCCTTGCAAATCTTTCGCGGAAATCAAGCTTACATCTACACGAGGTAAGTAACTACTATCATTTTTGGGTTTTCATCGCACGATTTTATCCTTCGGCAATGTCATTTTTGGGTTTTGTTAGAAATCTAGGGTTTGATGTATTGGCTGGATTCTGATTATGTTTTAGGGTTTAGTTAAGTTCGTCGGCGGTTTCTGAGGAGGGTAGAGGGAAGAAGAACAGAATTTTCTGGTGTTTAAGACCAAGGTTTCTGGAATCGAGATGAATCCCGGCCGGGATTCATCTTCTGTAATTTCTCGGTCAACCGAGAAATTTGGCAGAACTCGAAGCCTTTTCTCGGTTGACCGAGAAATTACACAGACCAATCCCCCCTAGATTTCGATCGAGATTTAGACCGGGAAATTTGGCAGAACTCGACCCCTTTCCTCGGTTGACCGAGAAATTACCGAAGATGAATCCCGGTCACGATTTCGACCGAGATTTAGACCGAGAATTATGGTAGAGGGCTTGTTTTTAGTTAATATATATTTTTTTACTTTGTATATTTGAAAATGTTGATTATGAATTATTGTAATTTGCTAGGTCTAGTATGGAAATCACCGAGAAAATCCCCCTCGCTGACCATTTTCCGGCTGCGTTGACATGTTGCTCACACCTAAACAAAACCATTAGCAATATTAAGTCAACCCTAAGTCGTACCCAATTAGACCTCTTTAGGCAAACATGTTTTGGGCCTTTAATAGATGTGAATGTTATTTTTAATGGCCAGTTAGTACACTACATCCTCCTTAGGGAAGTAGAGGAGAATAGGGCAAATGTGATGAGTTTTAAATTGTTAGGTCAGAAGGTCTCCTTTGGTAAGAGAGATTTTGACCTCATAACCGGCCTTCGTCATTCATTTAGACCAATGAGGAGAGATAGAGAGGGGCCTCCCAATAGACTCCTAAGATTATATTTTAGGGAGAATGTAGGCATGAAGGTGGAGGAGTTAGATAAGTCGTTTCCGACCCTTCAGTTTGAGAACGACGAAGATGCAGTTAAGATCGCAGCGTTTTATTTTTTTGAGTTGGCTTTGATGGGGAGGGAACGCAAACAACAAGTAGATGCCAGCATCCTAGACTTAATGGATGATTGGGTGGCATTCTGCAACGAGGATTGGAGTACCATCGTTTTCGACAAGACGATCAAAAATCTGAAGAAGGCACTAAAGGGGAAGGCTGAGTCGTACAAGCGTAAGGGAAGTGGTCCAAAGAAGCAGGAGACCTACAATCTATACGGTTTCCCGTTTGCTTTTCAGGTTAGTAGATAATTAAACTTTTCAAATGTAATCTTCATATAGTTTGTATGGTTTCCCATTTTTTTTCTTTAATTGTTTCTTTACACAGATATGGGCATACGAGACTGTTTCATCTCTCACTGGACGTGTTGCCAATCGAGTAAGTGAGACGGCCATCCCACGCATCCGTCGATGGTCTTGCGCCCACTCCCCATCATACACGATCATTGCTGATGAAGTTTTTGGATCCCGAGCGGTTAGTTATTATAATTATTTAAATGTTTTGTCTTAATTATTATTTGTAAACAACCAACCACTAACTAAGTAATTTTTTTGCAGGCTAGAGTTAGGTTGAGTCTTGTTTCTTCTGCAGAGGAGAGTCAATACATGAATCGAGTGATGGAGCCTCCACGCGTGCCAGAGCCAGTGCATGAGCCAGTACTCGAGTCAGGGCAAGAGCCAGATGAAGAACGAAAGAGTCTACCTACTGTATCCTAGGCTAGACTACCTGATGTAGAGGAGGCTACTGTAGCCGACACTGAGATGGTAGATGTCATTGATGCAAATAAGAGAGGAAGGGAAAAAGAGGACAAAGACAAAGGGAAAGAGAAAGAGGAGGAAGTAGAAAAAGAGGATGAGAGTAGGAAGGAGAAGAAGAAGAAGAAGAAGAAGAAGATGAAGCAGACCTGTGAGTGTAACCAGTGGATGGAGAGTATGGATGCTCGCATGTCTGATATGGAGACATGCCTGAAGTCCATTACCAAGTTCTTACGTCGTCTCTCTAAGGTATTTTGGTAGTCGATCATTGTTTATCGTATTGGTTGGTTTTAGTTTGTCTAATATTTGTAAACTTTCAGGGAAAATTCGTGGACCCCGAGAAGTACTTTGGACCGAAAGATGGTCCGGATGATGTGGGTGGTCCATCGAAAGGACCGGAGGACGTGGGTGGTCCATCGAAAGGACCGGATGACAATGAGAAGGACGGGAAGGAGAAGGACGTTGATGGGGCGTACGACATAGAGCATATTATGGTAATAATATTTCTTATACTATCACATTTAAAATTTTACATTTCCATATTTAAATGTAAGTTGATATACAGGAGTTGGAGTCTCAACCAACCACTGACTTAGAGTCTCACTCAATTACTGTCGTGGAGTCTCAACCAACTACAGACCCAGTCGAACTAATTGCACCTAAGGCTGAGGTACTTATTTGTCTTAATGTAAACAATATTATATAAATCTCACTAATGTATAAAATGTACGTATGTAGCCTATTGAGTTAGGTGATGAGGAGGTTGAGGAGGTTGAAAAAGTAATCGGGCCGCATGAATTGGTAAAAAGACGAGGAAAGCGGACCCGATAAATTTCTTGGAAGCTTCGGTCTCCATGGGCTGACACCAGGCCGGACGGCAAAAGGCGAAAAGTTAAGCATTACGATCCCATGCGTGCCATTCCTGAGGAATACGAGACCAAGTTTCAGAAATGGTTGGAAGACCCATTGTCTGACGGATCGGAGCGTAAGACGGTATATGCCTACAGAAGCAAGCAGTGGTTTCAGGCGTTACTCAAACCGTCTCATTGGATGAGTGATGAGGTACAAACCATCTTATCACTACAGTTGTTTTTTTAATCAAGGTTTTAGGCATAGGGTTTATAGTTAAAAGTTTAGGACTTAACGTTTATGATTTAGGGTAATTTAGGGTTTAGGACTACAATTCACAATTCTTCTGATTTTGTAGGTGATTGACTCTCTCTTCCTCTTTATTCGGAAGAAGATGGATACCCGTCCTGACTTATGTCATCGAAAGTTTGTCACGGCGGATGTATTTGTAACAGTACGTACTTTCATCTTATTGAATTTCACTTAATCTAAATTGTACTAAGATTGAATGTCGTGCAGGAATTTTTGAGGCGCGAGGATGTGTACGAAGAACTCCTTCGTAGTGACCATGGGAACGACACGTTCGACTGGAGCAGATTCAAGACGGTCACTAACTACGTAATGGGAGAACACACAGATTACGGCGTTCCTTGGAGTTCCGTTGATGCTGTCTACATGCCCTTCAACTTAGGTAGAAACCATTGGATTCTACTGTGCGCTGACTTTGAAACGGGCGAATTTGTGTTGACAGACTCCCTAACGGCACTGAATTCAGATGCAGACATAGCCAAGCAGATGAATACGGTATGCACCATTTTTCCTAGGCTGCTATTAAGGTGCGACGTTATGAAGGACAATCCGTCTCTTCCAACACATCCATGGCGATTCAGAAGGAAGACCCAAGTGCCACAACAACAAGATAGTGGGGATTGTTGGGTTTTCACTGTAAAGTTTTTTAAATATGATGTAACTAGATCAGATTTAGGTAGTCTTAGTCAGGACAAAATTGAGTTTTGTAGGCGTCAATTTGTTGTACAACTTTGGGCCAATAGGTCGTTCTTTTAGTAAAAAAATGATTTCGTTCATAATTCAATACTCTTGTAGTTAAAATTTCACTTATATACTTATCTTACGCTTTCAATGCTATACAAGTTACTTTTCTGGTGAATTATACGTTAATAAACATTGACACAAAGAGGCTCACGGCGTAACTTGAAATATCGTGCAACGTAATTTGAAGCCATGCAACGTAAATATCGTGCCATGCAAGTAATCTCTTACTGCCAAATTTCCCGCTCTTCCCGGTCACGATTTCGGCCGGGAAAATTGACACAGACACGACATACAAGATGTTGGAACCCACTGTCAATATTCTTGGTCCCGTTCTCGGTCTCAGTCCCGGTCTCGTTGACCGGGAAATTTGACAGTAAGATGCTACCGAGATTTAGTCAGGTTCCCCACTGTCATTGTATTTTTCTTGGTCCCGTTCTCGGTCTCGGTCCCGGTCTCTATGACCGGGAAATTTGACAGTAAGATGCTACCCACATTAAGAACCCACTGTCATTTGTCACTTTTCTCCTTTTTTTCCCGGTTTCGTTCTCGGTCTCGTTGGCAGTGAGAGTATTATGCCTTTTGTTTTTCCTCTTATTTATATAAAATAAATGAACAGATATAAAATATCTAACTTCAAAATATAGAAATATCAAAATATCCAGGAAACAAAAATTCATGTCAAAATAGTCGTACAAAAAAACATCAAGAATTGTTCAGTGGTTGTCTGCATGTTTTTCTGTTATGACCCCTATTCCCGCACCGGCTGCATTTGCGGGCATGCTGCACTTCTCCTGTAGACGGTATTCTCAACGTCTGACGACGACCAACCCTAGGCACTCTTCGAGGAGGCAAGACTTCCACATCGACGAACTGAGGTGATCTCTTCCACTCCGACTCATGCCCAAGGGGTTGTATGGGTTGTGCATATGCATCTATCAAATAGTCGACATGGTAGACTTTGGAACAAAGAGTATGATATTCGATATGTCGATAAGTGCATGCAGCGATCGCATGGGAGCATGGAAGTTCGTAATACTCAAATTCACGACAGGTGCACGTTCTAGCGTGAAGGTTGACACGTCCACCCAAATGTCCATCATCGACCTGAAACTCATATCGAGCAAAAGGTTTGACCACGTGCCTCATTGCCTTCTCCTTTGCTTTTTCCAAGATTTCTGTAGCAAACTTCGACCACTGGCTCGGGTTACTGGGGTGCTTATTCCTGCGTTTGTAGTATTTTGCTTGGAGCCACCCTCTGATATGATCCATGAATGTGGTGATTGGGAGCTCTCGTGCATCTTTCAACACTGAGTTTGTGCACTCCGCAAGATTGGTGGTCATTTGGTTATACCGACGACCACACTGGTATGCTCGAGCCCACCTCTCAACTCCAACCCCCTGTAGGTATGTCCTGATATTTTCTGGTAGTTGCTGCCAGTACTCATTGAATTCAACTACACGAAATGCCCTAGCAGCTCCGTCAAATACTTTCATAAAGTTCCCGATCTTAAAATGCGTTTTCAGGTTCTCCCCTAAGTGCCGGATACACACGCAGTGAAATGCATTAGGGAACACGGTTTTCACAGCCTTACCGATGCTGGCATGTCTATCAGACACAATGACCAGACCAGGAACCTGTCCAACTGCACGTTCCATCTGTCGAAAAAAGTACGTCCATGATTGATCAGTTTCTCCCCCGGCAAAGGCCCACCCTACAGGATATAACTGGTTGTTTCCATCTACACCAGTCGCAAGAAGTAGTTTCCCACAAAATTTTCCCCGTAAGTGTGTTCCATCAACAACTAGCACTGGACGAATGGAGCTCTTGAACCCTCCAATAGAAGCACCTAGTGCCATAAACACATGCTTAAAGTGTCCATCATCTTCAAGTTCTAAGTCGAACACTGTACCAGGATTTTCGATTTTCAATGCTTCACCAAATCTGGGTAACAGTATATAAGATTCTTCTGGAGACCCTCTAGCAAGAATAAAAGCTTCTTCTCTAGCCCGCCAAGCCTTGTCATAGCTTAAATTCACACCAAAATCTTGTCTAATATCGTTCACAATATCCTTTGGCCTATAAGTACGACTGACGTCTTGGAACCTCGACTTGATCAAATTTCCAATAACCCAACTCTTGGCCTGCCTATGATCATCTGTCAACATTTCATGTACACAGGTATGAATATTGCAGTACTTTGTGATCTTAAATATTTCACACCCCTTAGTAACACTCATAGCACGAACCCTCCATTTGCATCCTTCAATTACACAGTTAGCTACTCATATGTTCTTCTTTGACTTTTTAACCCTAAACTGGAAATTCCTTCTCATTGCAATCACAGACATTCTCATGTACAAGTCTCTTTTACACATGAATACTTCTCCAACTTCTACATCTTCAGAAGAGGAAGACTGGCCTGTCATGATGATTGCCTTCGATGAAGCATTTGGAACGGAAGAGCATGTCGCCACCTGTTCAGGCGCCGAAGGAACCTCAGTGTACTGTACGTGAATCTCTTCCTCCTTATCTCCCACAGCTACATCAACCTCCGTGTCTGTGTCCTCGTCATCATCGTACTCCTCATCATGTCCGTAGTCCCCCCAATCTTGGCCACCATAAAGTTCACTACCATGGTCTTCATCGTCCCCCAAGTTATACACAGGAATATTTTTTGATTCATCGCATGGGAAGGATGTAGATACCGATGGTATATTGTTTGGGACCGATGCCGATGATAAATTCTGCTCCACCTTATACAGATTATTTGGCATGACGCATGGGATGGGAAATGATCGCGAGGCTTGGTTACTAGGACACTTTGGGATTGTGGATATGTATATGGGTACGTCAGAGACCCTATTCCAGGTCAAGAAGGTGTTAAGGTCTTCATCGTTTCTAATAACAAACGTGGGTGCCTTGACCATCAATTGGAGTACACATCTTATTGTAAGGTCAAATTCCTCTGAATTTATACTGGTCAATGCATATAATCGACTTAAGAAGTCACTATATGCACTACCAATGTCTATGTCGAAACCCCTCAACTCTCCACCATCATATTCCATGTCCCTCTCATTCCACAAACCACCATAACAAACCCACACACGAGGCATTATCTGCACGAACGAACGAAAAAAAAAATAGCAACTGTAAATTTTCTCGGTTCTCGTTACTAATTCCCGGTCGGGATGCTTAAAGTATGCTTCTCGGCCGGGATATATACATTTCGACCGGGAAAATGTGCAGCGACAACGTAATCTTTTTTCAAAACCACAAACGTACGTAAATAATGGTCAAAACTTGAATGTACATACCTCCTTCAGAAACTCGAATGTTGCAAGTGTTTTGAATGTGATCGAGCAATCCAAAACGTGATGAACGTGACAAAATCGTTGTGTGGGGATCAAAGAATGTTGTGTGGGGACCAAAGGACAAAAAAAGAAAAGGAATGAGAATAAGAATGAGAATGTTCTTTACATTCCAAATCCTTATTCTTTAAGGGAGATCATTGATTGATGGAAAATATTGGTTGGTAATTAATGTGGTTGGTGGAGAAAATTACCTTTTCCTATTTTGAATTGAAGAAGGGCTAAAATAGTCTTTTTACACCTTTGTTGACATCATTAAAGTCAGCAAAGGGTCCACAATTAAGTGAATTTCAAAATGGGGCCCATTTTTACAAAACAACAATAAAAAGGGCCCCTAAGTCCCAATTGCCCAATAAGTTGCGAGGGAGCCAAAAGAAAATAAAGTCTCCATGTTGTCAAAAAAAACAAAAAAAAAACTAGGGCTCAAAGCACATGAGTTGGCCTCTGGTCAACCAGGTCCAAGCTGAGGTTGACGAAACCTTTCATGGCCTAAAACCCAATCTAGGCTAAGCAGCCCATTTGAAGGGAAATCCCTCGTTGGGTCAAGTCGGTTGATATTTAGGGGGAATCCTTGTAGATGACCACAAAAAATAATCGATTTAGATAAATAGACAAAAAATAAACGAATGAAAAATAGTCAAAACGTGTCTGTCACGTGACTTTATTTGTAAATGGTTTTCCACTTTTACCCTCATCTAAAATTTGAATATTTTTTTTTTTTTTTTGATAACGAAAATCTTTTATTTTAAAATTAAGAATGATGTATCTAAACAATCATTTCCTCCTAATTTAATCTTAAATTATTCAAATAGATTTTATTTTTACAGATTACATTACAGTTTGAATTAGAAAAAGACATGAGTACATCTTTAATCCATGGTCACAACACTCGATACTCCAGCCCTTTCCCTCATCTGCACATCGTCTTCTCCAATTTTCCTTCTCGTCTCTCTGAACGTAAGCGACCTTGAAGAAACCACAAATAGAGGATGGCTCCACATCCGTTCTTTATAATTTATAACCATACAGCGACGTACACAAGTTCTATGGATTTTGACTCCTTGGACTCATCAGAAAAGACTTCACTGCTATACTTACCCAAAGGGGAAAGAAAAGAGTCTGGGGTCGTTTCATATATCAATTCATTTCATTTTTGTTAACCCATCAAAATTCATGCCATTGTGGACCTTGAATGGCTTCCGCTCTCCCACGCTACTCCGGTTTTGCAAAGGTCGCTTACAATCTGTAAGGTAAAATTTCAATTCCGATCACCATCACATTGATGAAAAGAATGTTGGTATTTAGTGTGTGTGAATTCTCTGTGTAACGCCCCGCGTTTCGAAATCGTGTCGTTTTGGAATCTGTTGGGCGTTCTTATTCTAATTTGGGAAAATTAGAATTTAACTTTGGCCTTGGGTCGTTAAACTAAATTTCTAAAATTTAGGGGAAAGAGATTTTTAATTTAATCTTTAAATTTCCTAATGTTAGAGGTTTAACATTTGATATTTATTTTAAATATCAAAAAGACCCAAACCCTTTATCAAACGGGTTATTTTCTATTTCCAAATCTTTCAAGAATTAAGTTTGGGTTTTTAAATTTGAAACCTAGATAAGATCTCCTTATTTTAATGGAGATTTTCTATTCTTGGGTGTGTTTAAAAATCAAGAAAAGAAAAGAAAGAAAATGAAATAGAATAAAAAAAAAGAAGCCCTAAATCTATCTCCTTTCCCTCTTCTTTTTTGTAGCAGCCGCAGACCCCCTCCCCTTCTGCGTTTTCTTCAGCCGCCAGCCGCCAGCCGCAGGTCCTCCCTCTGCCGTGAGTTGCGCCGCCGCCAGCCTCTTCTCCAACGTCTTTCCCCCGCGAGCTCTCTCCGTGAGTTCTCTTTCGTTCGCGCCGCCTCCGTCGTCAAGGCCGAGTCGTGGGTCGCGCGTCTTTCTCCCTCTGCGCGTCTCTCTCCCGCGAATCTCCCTCTCTCTCGATTTCTGGTTCGTGTGGAGGCCGCCGCCGCCCAAGCCTGTCGCTGCCGGAGCTTGTGCAGCGCCGTCATCGCGTGAGTCCTCTTTTCCGCGTCGTTTTTCAGCAAGAACCTCGTGGGTAAGTCTCAAACTCACTCATGTGTATTCGTTAAGGCCCGATCTAACTCCTTCTTGCCCGTATTGCGCGGACAGCAGCTCGGAGTCTCCTTTCCTCGCGTTTTTGTTGCTGTCCAGCAGCGTCATTGGGCGTTTCTGGCGTCGGTTAGCGTGTCCGGTAAGTTTTGGCCCTTGCCCATTCTTGTTTGGAGCCTTTGGTAGAATGCCCATTCATTTTAGGTGCTGGAAGCTAAATTGGGTTCAATATTCTGATCTGCAGCGCCGTCTAGGTGTTCGATTAAGTTCGAAACACTTCAACTTGGGTACCCACTGCTCGAAGAGCGTTCTAGCTCATTGGTTGTGGTTGGTGTAACCCGCCTAGCGCAGAAGCGGGTCCGTTTGGGTAAGTTTTCTTGCTGTCCCTTTGCTTTTAGCATTAAGGGTTGCTGCCCAATAGTTATCCAAGCCTTAAACCATGTTTTAATCGATACCCATTCGTTATCGGCCTTATAATTGCGGAATTAGGTGTATTAGGTTGCTGTTCAGCGAGCGTTGGTCTCAAATATCGTGCTCAGCGAATACCCACAACCTGAAAGACCTTGATTTTGGTTACCCATAACCCGGTGACTTGGGATCTTGGTTGTTGGGTCGTTTCGAACACAAGTCGGCTTGTCTCAAGGTTGTTTGAGCACTAAGCGGTAAATTCCAGCACCCTTTACCTTCCTTTATTAAGTCTCTTGGGTGTTGTTTATCAATTCCTAACCCTTAGAAGTCGTTGCTTGTAGTTTGGGCTCTTTTAGGCTCTTCCGGTTGAGAACCAAGTGGTTTCGAAGCTCCGTTGGCCTGTTTAGGATCGCTTAGGAGCGCTTGTGTAAGTAGTTCTTATCTGATGTAGTCTGTTTGACTGTATGATGCATGCTGATTGATTTCCCGCTTTATAACTGTTCTCTTGTTCCTTGTTTCTTTGAATAAATATGTATATATATATGAAATCTTTGGAAAGCATGAATTGTTGCTGTGTGTTGATTGGTTGTAAAGCATGCTGGTTCTGTTTGGTATTCGTGAGATAAGCATGAGTTGAGAGCCTGTGATTACATGTATATGCTTGGTGGGCATAATACGTGAGTCTAGAAGCGTTGCGGGGCATACACAGTCTAGATAGAGGTGTGATAGAGGTCAGGGACCTAAAGTGTGAAAGAAAGGAAAGTTGGGTGAGTGTCAGTGCACCTCGGGTACAAATGGTCGAGGGGTGACATGTCACCATGGGTTAAAGGGAACTAGCATTGTGGTTGAGATATCAGGGTCTCGGGTATAAATGGTCGAGGACTGATATTGTTTCGAGAAAAGTAAAGTGATTATCAGGGTCTCGGGTATAAATGGTCGGGGACTGATATATTACCATTGGATGTCGATGCCTCGGGTATAAATGGTTGAGGGTCGTTATGCCAATGTTAGATAAAGAGGAGCATCGAGGCCTTGGGTATAAATGGTCAAGGGTCGGTGTGATGAGTCTGGAGGCAAGTATTGAGGCCTTGGGTATAAATGGTCAAGGGTCAGTACATTGCTTAGTCATCGAGGTCTTGGGTATAAATGGTCAAGGGTCGATGCACAGTTCGAAGCCTTGGGTATAAATGGTCAAGGGTCGAATGCCGAGCTCTGTAGAGAAGTGTCGAGGCCCTGAGTATAAATGGTCAGGGGTCGGTACAACTCGAAGGGTCAGTCTTGGAGAGTTTTTGCGGAGCGTGACGCGGAAGTCACGTGTGAAGAGCCATGTGAGGGCTAAATATGCGTTGAGTGAGCTCGTGGAGCTTGAGTGGTTAGCGAGTTGCGTATAGAGATGCATGAGTCATGACTTAGGAGAGTCATTCGTTTTACTAGCTTTTGAGCATGACGTTGTGTGTATAGCTTTGAGAAATATGTTGTTTGCGCATGAAAAGCATGTTGGTTGCTTGGTTGTTGTTTGATGGCTGCTCAGGTAGGAGGGGCTACTTACCAGTACCATGGTTGTACTGACCCCGTCCCTTCTCTTCCCCCCCAACCTTCAGATTATGCAGGTTATGAGGACCGTCTTGACCATGGTGATGCAGAGGAGATGCATGAGGAGGGACCATAGCTAGATAGCATTTTGTTTCCTTTATATTTTCGTTGGTAGGATAGTTGTTGCTTATTATGTTGGACAACTGTTTGTCCTTTTGATTTAGTCTTGAAGTTTATTCTTGTTGATACTCCAGACTTAGTTGAGCTGTTTAATAGACTTTACCTCTTATTTCAGGTCGTAATGACCAAGTTTGTTTCTATTAAGTTAAAGCGTAGTCAGTTGTACTTAGTTGAGTTTTAGTCGTGAATGTTCCTACTTATTTGATTTATTTTGTTGCGAGACCTGACTCGCTAGTTTCTGTGAAGTTCTGCTGTGTTGTAGTATGTTGGTGTAGTTGGAATTGTTTTAGAAGTGTTATTCTCGTTCTGGCAGGTCTTGAAATTTTTGGTTTAGTCCGTACTATGCCGTTATGCTGCCGAAATTTTCGGAGCACTCAGTTATTTTAGTTTAAATGTTAGTAATGTCGCTAGGATAGTTTTTAAAATCCTGGGGCGTTACACTCTGACTAGATTTTAGTTTCAAATTTTGTAATATTCTCTTGATGCACCAATTTCGTTCTAAATTTTTGGCTTTTCACTAAGGCAACCAACGATTCTGATTTCTATTATTATTTTATTGTTTCTTATGAAAAAAAAATTTATATACTTATTTTAATATTAAAACAATAAAGATTATAACCTAATGCTTTCTCCAAAGTATTTAAGAGACAGGCAGTAAGATCAAGAGACCTTTTGATATATAAAATGGATAAAATGACTGAATTAGTTTTAATTTTCATTGGTGATAGAAGTAGCAAGTTTAAATTTTAGGATAAATTTGCAAGTTTGTGAGAAATTCATAGGAAAAAATCTCCATGAGGTTCTGGTCAAGTGGCAGCGACAGAGAGGATTTGAATTTAATTTGTGGGGGAATTTAATATTTTTCATTTTAGTAGGTATATTATTTTTAATACAACTATACAAATGTAAAAGAGAAATATAAATGTAGGTTGAGTATACATAGTATTTGTGTGAATCGATGTTATATTTTTTTATTTAAGAAAAGATGACAAGACACTGTCACTGCATACACTTTATCAATGGAGTTACAGGAATGGGGTTTGTATTTGTTTGAATCGATCTATAAAAAAGACATTATCCTATCCAATAGGAATTGAGCAGATTTCTTTTAATAGTTTTTTAATACAAGATATTTGTGTATCTGTTTGTTTGTTTATTTTTTTATTTATTTATTTATGATGTATAGGTAGATTTTTATTTATTTTGTATTTTCAATTTGTTGGTTGCTTAATAGCTCCTTGATTTAAGGATTTTTTAGGTGAATTTTAGATTTGATTTAACTAATTCAAGATTTTCGCTTATATTTTTAGTCGAGAGTATTTTCGTAACTCAATATTTCATATTTATTAATTCATAAAATTGATTTGGCCATTTATCTAAATAATATGGTCAATTGCTATATTTCAAAACAAACTTTTCTTTTTGTCTATTCTTGCAGTTAACCCATGATTTAGTATGGTTCGAGGATGGACCAACTTGTAGTATCAGAAGTTTCGAAAGTCATGAGCTATGAGGTGGTCTATCCATGTGAGTCACGACTCACCATAAACTTTAGGTCTAATCCCATATAAATAGGGGTAGACTCATGTGTGAAGAATGCTGCAAAACCCCTAATTCTTGCTAGACTAACACAAAATTTCTAATTTGTATGCATTAGACGATGTTTGATGGGCACCACAGTGATTTGTTATGAAAATACAATGATATAAGTTTAAAATTGATTAGACTTAACATGGTAGAATATAAATTGAAATGGTTAGATTTATTGTTACAAAATAAAATGGCATTCTATAGGTGTATATTTTAATCTTTTCGGTTAAATTAAAGGATAATTGTATTGGGTGGCTAAAATAATTATGGAAATAGCAAATTTTGCATTTTTAGAAAAAAAATTGCAAATATAGCAATTTTTCTAAATCAACCTTTTTTATTCCCTTTTTACCCCTATTTCCAATTTGCCGTGCATTTCTTCTTCTTTATTTTTCATTCCACTTTTTTAATTTTGCTTTTCTTCTTCATCTTTTTCTTTCTTCTTAATTTTTTTTTTCTTCTTCATTTTTTCTTTCTTCTTAATTTTTCATTCCTCCATTTTGCTTTTCTTCTTCCTCTTTTTCTTTCTTCTTAATTTTTCATTCATCTTTTTTGTTTTCCAAATTTGATTGTTTTCTTCTTTTTTCTTTATTTCTTTTCCAGGTTTTTCTTCTTCTGTTCTTGATCAGCTTCTTCGTCTTCTTCTTTGCTCTATTTTTTTCCTTTTTTTTCATTATATTCTTTTGTTTGTTTGATATTGAGTATTTTCTATCAATGATAGAGCGATAGAATTTTATTGCTTGTTGATAGAATCTATCAGTTATAGAACTCTATCGCTAATAGATTTCTATCAACGATAGTATTTATTTACCAATTCCAATTCCAATTCAAATCACTATGATGGTCATTTTCCAGCTTCTTAATTAATTTACCAATTATTTCTAATACATCGCTTTTCGCCACACCATCATCATCTACTATCAACACCATTTCTATTTTTTCATCTCATTTTCAAATTGCTCCTCAAATTTGTAAGGAAATTCTCTTCCTTAGAAACTTTTTTGCTTGCCTCTAACCGTTGTAGCTGTAGCTTCGTATTTTTACAATACACCATAAGTCTTTCACCAACCATCTATCAAAACAACAAAAATCTGGGTCTTATGGTGGTCACGGAGCTTGTGTGCTAGGCTTTAAAAAATTATATTGTTGATTGAGAGTCGCTGGTTCATAATGGTTATTTTTGGATTTTATGTTCTAATTACCACAAGATACTTAAAATTTTTGTTCAATTTATGATTGTAGTATAATAATTTTGGATGAGTTTCTAATTATCTAGATGATTGAAATGGAAAGTACTTTACTAGTAGATTTTAATTAAATTGATTTCTATCAGTAACAATCATCGGTAGACTTCAACTAATTTCTATCCGGGATAGAAACTGATAAACTTCAATTAACTAATTTTTATCCTCGATAGAAAATGATAGATTTGAATTAAACAAATTTCTATAAGTGATACAAGTCAATAGACTTCAATTAAATTGGTTTCTATCAGTGATAGAAACTAATAGTCTTGAATTAAATTGATTTCTATCAGTGATAGAAGCTGATAACCTTGAATTAAGCAGTTTTCTATTAGTGATTATCACTAATAGACTTAGATTAAACTGATGGATAGAAACTGGTAGCTTGAATTAAACTGAATTTATAGCCTTGAATTAAATTGTTTTCTATCGGTGACTATCACTGATAGGTTTGAATTAAACACGATAAAAACTGATAGATTATGATTATTAGTCTATCAGTGATACACACTGATAGACTTCGATTAATCAAAGTTTATCAGTGTCTATCACTAATAAACTCAGATTATTTGAAGTTTATCATCAATGTCTATCAGTATTTATCATACTGATAGACTCTGATTAATCGAAGTCTATCAGTGACTATCAATTATAGGGACTGATATACTATTGGAGATAATAAGGGTATTTTCTCATTTTTTGTTATTTTCGCAAATAATTTGATTTTTTTTTTTTTGCTATGTTTGCAATACTTTTGCCGGTTTTTGCTATCTGTGCAAATCCCCCTAAATTAAAAGTTTAGGACCCGTTTGGTAACGTTCTCGTTTCTTGTTTTCATTTCTTCATTTTTAATAAAGAAAAATAGAATTTCATGACCCTAACACCTATACATTCAATAATAATAAACCTATATTCTTATTTATGTTTGGAAAAAATTGAAAACAAGAACAAAAAGGAGAAACTAGTTTTAGTTGTGTTCCCAAAAGTTCTATACAAATTTTGGGAGTGTTTTTAAAAATTGAGAAATAAGAAACATACATGGTTATTAAATGCTTAGATTTCTTAATAAAATTAGAAAGAAGAAACAAGAAACGAGAACGTTACCAAACGGGCCCTGAGTATCTAAACTTTTAGATTTGTGTCCCTTTGTGTATTCATTAAGTCCTTGAACTTTAAAGTAATGTCTAATAGGTCAACTTTCAAGGTTGTATCCAATATAGGTCTCTGGATTTTCAATTTTGTATCTAAATGTCTCTAACCTATATAATATTAAAAAAAAAAAAGAATTGATAGACATAAAATAAAAAATTTAAAATTCCATTAGACATAAAATTCATTTTTATATCTAATTGATCAATTAATTTTAAGAAAATGTTTAATATGTCAGAAACCTAGAGATTGGAAATTTAGAAACCTAATAGATATTCATAAAATTCAGGGACCAATTAACACAAAATTAAAATTGAGTGACCTATTCCTGATAAGTGAACTAAACTTTTAGCCCATTCTTTTTTCATCTATTTCTTGGGGTGACAAAATTCTTTTGAATACAAACAATAAATTTCTCAAAATAAAACAAGCTATTAGATCTTGGATGTGATTTTGAAAATTAAATTAAAGTGAAAATAAATTAAAAATTGTGAATTAAAAAACCTTAAAATTTTACATAAAAAATATTTCAATTTATAGTCATTAATATTCAATTGACATTTTTTTTGTTTGAGTACATCAACATTTGGAGATGGGGGGATTCGAACCTTTGATCGCATGGTCAAGGGTATATGTCAATTACCATGAGCTAAACTCACTTTGTCATATTCAATGGACATTTTCTACCAAGAATGGAAAGTCGACCTTTTTCATCTATTTCTTGGGATGACAGACAAGATTCTTTTGAATACAAACTATAAATTTCTAAAACAAGATATCAAATAAGCTATTAGATCTTGTATGTTGTTGATGTCAAAATTTGGCCAAGGGGCTCACCTGACCTCCATGTGACATCAACCGTATTTGAATGGGAAAGACGTGGCCTGCAAAACAAGAGAAAACTAAGCACCGACGTGGTGCTTGCCACACCGACTTCGATGCTTAAGTCAGTTGGGAGATCATAAGCAAGTAAATAATAATATCGAAGAAAATAGATATCAAGTGGAGTCCCCTTACCTTGGGGTGAACCTCTTCTATTTATAACTGAAATTAGGGTTTCCTCTCTTCCATTTAAGAGAAGGAGTAGCCCTAGAGATTGATTCAGGGCCATTGGGCCTCCGTGGGCTTGTTTCTCCTCTGGGCTTCTATCATTCTGACTTTTTTAGAGCTAGGTCCAAATTCACCCATAACATTATGCCCCCACTCTTGAATTGAGATTCAGGGGTGACCTGTTAATATAAGTCTTAAGCCCAATTTAAGAGTATAATTCTCTCTTGTGCCAATTTGTTATCTTGCCAAAAGACTCTTCTGACTTTTTATCGCTCGCATTGCTTGTATGGAATATCTTGAGTTTTGACCCCAGCTACAAGTGTAGTTTACTGTTTTGAAGTCCCCTGTGTAGGTGTTGCTACTCCTACAAGGACATTTTTATAAGGTGCTGACCTCGGGGAGTATAGGCGTTGCCACTCCACCGAGGAACCTTGGAAGTATAGGCGTTGCCACTCCCAAGGACCTTTTGATAAGTTGCTAACCCCGGGGAGTATAGGCGTGGCCACTCCCACGAGGAACCTTGGAAGTATAGGCGTTGCCACTCCCAAGGACCTTTTGATAAGTTGCTAACCCCGGGGAGTATAGACGTTGCCACTCCCACGAGGAACCTTGAGAGTATAGACGTTGCCACTCCCAAGGACCTTTTGATAATTTGCTAACCTCGGGGAGTATATGTTGGGTTTTATGCCCTAAAACTCGTAGATAGTGAATGTAACCGTTGACCGGATATTAATAAAATAATATTGATATATTTTTCCATTAATTGTTATTAGTTATTTTATATATGTCTTTGCCTAATAATAACCCTAATCCAATAAACTAGACATCCAATGCTGTAATATAAGTCTTGAACTATATGTAGCGACATATATGAGATCATTGTTCAAGAAACAGCCTAAAGGGTCTATAGTATAGGGATAAGACTAGATGCCTTATCCTGGTGACACTATGGATACGACCCACTTTATATTTGATACAAACGCTGCGATCCAACGCGTTTGTGTAGGAGACATGCGAGTGGGGGTATCCTATGCAATGAGTTTGCATAAGATCGGACCGCGAAATAGTAACCACTGGTTATAACACCGTTAACTAGTTGGTTTTCTATTTCACTAGGACGACCTAGACAACTTAGTCTTAATCCTGAGTTGATTATGGACTCCTGCTCATGAGAGACTGTCCTTTGATTTGTATGGGTGAGAATGACCAATACGGCGACTCAATAAGCCTACCACTTTGGGGACAAGAATGGGGAGCTGGGAACATAATCGTACAAGATGGAATTCACTCCTTCCCGACTTTAGGGAAGCAGATGAGTGTTCCCTTAAGTGGTTACTCCGAGTCTTGAACAAAGGGCCCTACCCTCTCATTGGCACGAGAAGGTTTTCTGTTTGATGGTTGGACCACAAACGAGTTGTTCATTAGAGTAGAACTGGTACTTAAGGAAATAGAGGTAACCCAGGGGTAAAACGGTAATTTGACCCAACTGGTGTTACGGACACTCGTGAAGGACTAACTAGTCGATATTGGTCTAGATCCGTGGACACAGAAAATATGTCTGCAGTGAGAAGAGTGCAACTGTGAGTCTATAGTGGAATGTACACACAGTTTAACAAATATTGATTAATGTGGTTAATGAGTTTGACCAATTAATCTCATATCGTTGGAGCTTCTAATCTGTAGGTCCATTAGGTCCCACTGGTAGCTCATAAAGTAATTTGAGGCAACTAAGTAATAAAAGTAAATTGAAAATGTTCAATTTACTAAGGGAAACAAATATAATATATATTGATATATTATTATGAGAGAAATTAATATTTGAAGAAATTCAAATATAAATTTATGGAAGTTTGAAAGAGTTAAAATAATGAATTAATTAATTTAAGGCCTAAAATGTGTTTGGGCAAATTAATTAATTCTAGGCCAGAAATTAAATATGTGATATTTAATTGGTGGTTAATTAATTAAAGAATTCATTAACCAGGAATTAATCAATTATGGAAATAATTAATCACTTAAGGAAGTGATTAATCATTTATGGAAATGATCTAATCACTTATGGAAGTAATTAGTCATTTGTGGAAAAGATTAATCAATTATGGAATTGATTGATCATGATTGATTAATTAAGGAATAAGATTGAATCAATTTTGGAAAAGATTGATTTAATTGAATATTTTATTCATGACCTCTCTTCTATAAATAGAACACTAGACCTAATTGGTCCAGGACACTTACACTTTGCTCTTGCTCTTAGACTTTCAAGACAAGACCTAGAATTCTCTCTAGCCTCCCTCTTAGAGAAAGACTCCCACAAGTCTTTTGCCTCCTAGACTTAGAGACATACCGGTGTAACCTCTGTGGTTATTGTGTCATTCAAAGAAGGAATTTCCAGCGAAGAAAATCAAAGGCGGCTGCTGCGTTTTCGTTCGTTGGAGCGTCGTTGGCGAAGAACGGTCAAGTCTACAACGAAGGCATGTGACGGTTCTTCCCCTTTTCTTGTTTAAACTGAATATCCAGCAACTTTAAAGAGAGTTTAAAGTTTGTTTGAGTTTTTGTAACGGTATTTTAATGTTAATTAATATACGGCGTAAGGTCCAATCGATGCGCTTCCGCTGCGTGGGGACTTTTATTCCCTTCAGTATAGGCGTTGCCACTCCCACGAGGAACCTTGAGAGTATAGGCGTTGCCACTCCCAAGGACCTTTTTATAATTTGCTAACCTCGGGGAGTATAGGCATTGCCACTTCCACGAGGAACCTTGAGAGTATAGGCGTTGCCACTCCCAAGGACCTTTTTATAATTTGCTAACCTCGGGGAGTATAGGCGTTGCCACTCCCACGAGGAACCTTGAGAGTATAGGCGTTGCCACTCCCAAGGACCTTTTGTTGGCCTAGCTACTCGGGATCTCTGCACGTCATGTTGCCTCGTGAACTAACGTTAGTAGATAGCATTATGTTGATATGGGAAAAAGACTAATCATTGATTGAAACATAAGTATGTCATGAGTAGCTTGCAAATTATGAATAGTTTGCCTTCAATAAATCAATAGATACACATAAAGTAATAAGAATGTATCAGAACTCGCAATTACGAATTGAGTAATTGATATTTAGTAAACAATCAGTTTAGTTATTGAATAAATGGCCAAGTGATTTTCTTTATTGACTAAGTATGAATTTTCAATTGACACAAATATATTTTTTTAAAAAAAATATGTAACAGAGATTCTAAAATTACATAGTAGACACATCAAATCTACAATTCAAGTCAAATCAGGCAGATTCAATATGAACTATCAATTGATAAAAATATTCCCAACGAAATATCTTATTGAGATTCTAAATTAGAGAGCAAATCAAATCTAAACTTAATTTGAATAACTCCATTTAAAATTACATAGATTTTTTATACATATATAGAAAAAGATGGTTGGGCCCCAAAATAGAAATTGATAGGAGATTGCAAAACTCCTAATTTTTTTTTTTTTGAAGCTATGCAAAACTCCTAAACTTAGGAGGACAAGAAACTTAGGGCCCGTTTGATAATGTTCTCGTTTCTTGTTTCTTGTTTCTAATTTGATTAAGAAATCTAAGCATTTAATAACTAAGTATGTTTCTTGTTTCTCATTTTTTAGAAACACTCCCAAAATTTGTATATAACTTTTGGGAACAACTAAAACTAGTTTTTTCTTTTTTGTTCTTGTTTCCAATTTTTTCCAAACATAACTAAGAATATATGTTTATTATTATTGAATGTATAGGTGTTAGGGTCATGAAATTCTATTTTTCCTTATTAAAAATGAAGAAACGGAAACAAGAAACGAGAACGTTACCAAACGGACCCTTAGTTTCTCAGTACTGCCGACAAGCCAAATAAACGAAGAATCCCCAAGACTTGAGTTTTTTTTTTTTCTTTCTTTGAAAGATGAAAAACGAAGAGGCTTATCTAAATATCCTTGATTTTCGGTAAATAAATATAGATCGAATTTTGTTTCAAATCCTAACAAAATTCCAACTAAATCTTAACCAATTTCAAATTAGAAAAATTGGAGATCAAACTTTGTCGCATGCTTTCTATTTTGAATCAAAACTAAAAACAAATAAATAATCATAAACAGCACATGCATCTAACTCAAATATCAATAATTTTAAATTATGAGTGTGATTAAAATTAGATAAGATTGGATTAAGAAAAGAACAAAAAAAAAAAAAACAAAACCTGTTCACTCACAACATCAGGGATGGTAGACTTAGTGTTCCAAGGACATCATTGCAGGTGGAGGAGCAGAAAATAATTCAACAATTTAATCAAATGCCATCTGGTGCAAATGGTTTGGGCATGATGATACAATGAACCGTTGCAAGCCTGTGCCAAGGAAACTCAATGTTGAAACCTCGTGAGGCATTGCATGTAATGCAACCATTAATTGATTCAAGTTCTGCCTTCCTAAATCAGACAACACCACCATCTATTCCCTCGTATCCAGGCCATCTCCAATTGTAGCATCAAACTCCCCACAGACGGCGCCAACTGCCAAAATTTGGCCAAGGGATGGGAAAGACGTAACCTGTGAAACAAGAGAAAACTAAGTACCGACGTAGTGCTTGTCACACCAACTCCAATGTTTAAGTCAGTTGGGAGATGATGGGAGATCATAAGCAAGTAAATAATAATATCGAAGAAAATAGATACCAAGTGGAGTCCCTTACCTTGGGGCGAACCTCTTCTATTTATAACTGAAATTAGGGTTCTTCCTTTTAGGAGGAGGAGTAGCCCTAAAAATTGATTCAGGCCCATTGGGCCTCCGTGGGCTTGTTTCTCTTCTGGACTTCTATCATTCTAACTTTTTTAGAGAGTTAGGTCCAAATTCACCACTACAAGAAAAAAGCTATTTGCCGACGCAAATGTCTCTCGACGCATAAAAACGCGTAGGGAGAAAGATATATCCCGACGCACAGTAACCAACATGGGGAGAAACAATTACGTGGAATTTCTACCGATGTAGTCACTAAACGCGTCTGCAGAAGTGGTCTCTCTCGACGCAGCTAACCACCGCGTCGAGAGAGACAGTTTTAAATCGGTCTTTGCCGACGTCATTAGTGACGGCGTCGGCAGAGACATCATCTCTCTCGACGCGTACAATGAAGGCGTCGAGAGAGAGGCTCTACCGACACCGTCACTAACGACGTCGGCAGAGACCCTGTTTAAAGCCCTAGCCCCAATCTTCTTTTCCTCCTATTCGACAAAGAGCAAAGACCCCCCCGGTCTGCGATCTTCCTCCACTGCCGTCTGCGCCCTATTCCTCCCGTCGCCTCTTCTCGCCTCCGGCCGCCTGTTTTCCCTCTATCTCCGTTGTCTGCAACATCCCGCCGGCGACCGCCTCCCGCCCTGTCAAATCGTTTCCCGTGATTTCACCGTCTCCGCTCTCTCTGTTTTTCTACAGCTTGCTGAGCGGCAAAAATCTTCGTCTTCTTGCCCCCTCTCTCTCGGTAATCAGTTCTCTCCCTCCCTACACTATAGATCCTTAATCTCCACGCCTTAATCATGTTTTATAATCAGTATAATTTTGTTCTTTACTTTATTGATGGATTTTTTCTTTTAAACTTACTGCTATGCTGCCTCGACGAAAGTTATAACGGGAAGGAAAGTTTTGAAGCCACCACGCTTGTGCGGCTGACTTTGGATTTAAATCAACTGAACATAAAAGATGATTCAGATTTAAATTCTTTTGGTTAAAGTTTTGTGAAATTCTGATTTAATGGGAAATTAAAATAAGTATAGGGAAATTAAAATTTAATATACCTATACCAAGTGAAATTCTGATTTAATGGGAGATTGTCAGAGAGCCAGGGCTTTCTGAATTTGTGATTGGGATCGAAGAACTCGTACTTTTCACCATCCAAACCAATCTTGTAAAAGCTTCTCTTTGGCTTTTGAATAAGGACGCTTGCTTGGAAAATGGCGTGAACAATTAAACCCAGTCAATTGTTCAAGTGGCAATTAGCATCCAACATTGAAGAAGGCTCGACCAGGGAGAAGAAGAAACCTACTCCTGAAGATCCAGGTCAGTAGCTTATACTCTCAGATTTGCACTTTTTTTGGTTAGGGGAAGGAAAATTTTCCATTGAATTATACAAATAGAGCAAGTCTTTTAATGCAATCATTATCACGAAGGATTAGGCATTAATGATGTCTTGGAAAACCTTTAGCCATGAGGATTATCTTAAGTAGATATTTCTGGGTCCAATTGATTTTTTCTTAATACCTTGTATAGGCTAGGCGTGTTCTTGTCCACCATATGGGCAATAATTAAAGAAACATTAAACTCTTAAATTTATGAAAATATCAATTAAATATCAATCAATGAATATTTCTTGAAATAAAATTCACCAAAAAACACAAGAACTCATTAAACTTGTAGGTTTCTATCTGAACTTGAGGAGGCGTTTTTCAAGAAGATAGAAAGGGTTTGGGCCTAGAAGAGAATCACAGAGGGACCTTATACTGAAAGAATAAATTTGATTATAAAAACAATTTTTTTTTTTTCGAGATGATAAAAACAAAATTTATCAACCAATATGCTTTTACATATATATATATATATATATATGACTTGGGAATAGTGAATTTACCAATATGCTTCTGGTTGACAAAGGCATGAAGAATATGGCCACGAGTCTTCACACGTGATTTAACATTCTTGCCAAAAAGTGGATCGGATCCATCAAGATGGAAACTGATTGAGCATGTCGAAATGAAAATTTTGTGTAAATGCCCCTTTTCTTTTTTGTGTAAATGTTTTTAAGGTTACTTGCTCACAGATTATGGATTTTATTGTGCAGTCTTGATGAGTTACAAGTGAACTACAATAACAAGTGTTCAAGGTTTGTAGCATGACTAATCCTCACTTCATTTTTATCTTTTTTGCATCTTGGATTCTTATTAGTATGGTTATTTCTTCTCGATATTGTTCCAGGGATTTCACAAATCCTAACCTGCCTTCTGAACCAAAAGGTCAGTCATCACAAGTATGTACCACCACATATTAATCTTTTATAATGTTTGCTCCTTTCTTTTTGAAATTTTATTTTAATTTTGCGAGAATTCATGCCATTTTTAAAGTTTTAAGAACCATGGATTTAGGTATATTTGGTATGGTTTTGAGCTAATTAGAAATTTGGATGTTGTTTGTTTGTGTTTATCAAGATTTGTTGTTGTCACAACAAGAAGCTGTTACTCTTAGTGTCTGTTGTTAAAATTAACAATTTCGTGGAAATGTTTTCGCTCTTTTTGCTATTGGAAACTTCTTACAAGCTGGATGTAGCTGCTATGCATTTCTTCCCTAAATTAAAGCCTTTCTTCTTAAAGGTCATAATTGTTTGGTGAAATTCTCACCTAGGATAGTAGATAAAGTTCTCATAGTTCTGGTGAATCTCTGTATGTTGAAAGAGGTTGTATTCAACAAGAAAAATGATTATTCCATTAAGTGAAAAAAATGGATAAAATCAAGCACTGGGTTTTAAGATTTAGATTTGATTCTCTAAGGTTTCTTTGCTCCTAATTTGCTCATACTTCTGTATGCTTCTGGATTCATGATTGGGCATTAGAACAATTGTTTTACAATTCCTTGGGTATAATTAGAATGAGAGATGACCTCCAAGACTGCTGGAGGTTTGATTCCCTTGATAGGTGTGGCGCGAGTTGAGGTCTTTGAATGCACATTGCACATAACTAATTTGTTGTTGGAAAAATTTTGAGCAGTTATAGAAGATTACTTTAATATTTTCAAGAAAATGCAGTATTTGCTGCCCTGAAGCATGACTTGACATTGAATACAGTATTTATCTACATTTATGTTTGACAGGTGAATTGAGTTTCTTATTTGTTGACATGGTTCATAAGATTTAATCTTTCGCTGCCGCCTCTCTCTTCGTGTATTTGGTAAATATATCTCTAGATATGGGTTTTTCCTTTTTGGTTTTTACAGTTTAACATAATTGTGTTAATGTAACGATGGCTGAAGTAATTCGTTCTTTAAGCTTGGTCAGTGAATAATTCTTTGCAAGTCAGCATGGTGGTTGTTCTGATAAAGTTCTAAAGTTGCTTTAAAAACTGAAGCACCTTCTTTTTCATTGGATAAACCACATTAAATAGCATAAATAGCATAATGGATGTTTTGTGTAATGATGCATGGAGATTCTTGTTAGCCTTTAGTTGGAAGTTAACTATAGGGTTATAAGGATGTTTTGTGTGATTCATCATTTAACTTTCTGAATTTGACTTCGCGAGTTCTGGTGGTTTTGTGTCAGCTGCTGTTTTGATCTTATTCTTGTTGGTTCTTGAGTTGTTTGAAGCATTCGAGTTCTAAGATTTTGCTTTTACTGAAAATCAGATGAATAATGCTTGTGGACAAATCAGTCCAAGGCAAATCTCTGTTACTCTAGAATCAGCCTGATATTGAAGGAGAAGATCTATAAGAAGTCAAATGAATAATCCAAAACAAAGTTTCATTTGAAATTTTCTATGTGTCTATGGTTAATTTACTTTATGGAATTAGATGTTCTTTCCCTTGCTCCCTTCAGCATAAGGGAGGTTTCATTATAATGCGAGTCGAGTGACAGTCTCACTTTTCATAAAGAATTTTTTGGAGCATCTAATTAATAATTTAGATGGTTTAAGTTAGTTTAAAACTTAGTTTCAAGTTAAGAATTTCGCTTCTAGCATCTAATTAATTTTCTTTCTTTGATTTTTTGTAGATGATTCGACTCAATCATAATATGGAAGGACACATTTACATTTGGAGGCCGCCACGAGCTTGTTAGATGTTTTTCCTGTAACTAAAGACTTTCGCTTGTAACTTTTTATTAGAATTATGTATACCGAACAATATTTTTAATTTCGTGTATTTTTTTTATACTTTTAGTTTTTTGTACTTTAATTTATAATGCAGGATTTTATATCTCTCGACTTTCATGTAATTGAATTTATGTGTAATATCTTGAATTTAATTAAATGCATTTTGGTTTTAAGTATATGTGTAATATCTTGAATGTATTTCTTTTAGACTTTCAAAACAGAAAAAATAGCAAAACGAAAAAAAAAAAAGATAAATAAAGGCTCTGTCGACGTGGAAGTCAATGTGTCGACAGAGGGCATTTTTGCCGACGCGCAAATCAACGCGTCGGTAGAAATTGCTCCGCAAAACTTTCTACCGACGCGTTGACTTCCGCGTCGGGAAAGACCATTTCTCCCGACGCATAGTCAACGCGTAGGCAAAAAATCGAGTCCCATCGCTTTCTACAGACGCATTGACCACCGTGTCGGCAGAAATGCCCTCTGTCGACGCGATAGTCAACGCGTCGGCAGAAAAGCCCCATAATCCCTCGAACCGTTGCCGACGCGTATTCCGATCTTTTTCGACGCATATGCGTGTCGGGAAAGACCTTAATTGTTGTAGTACACCCATAACATATGTTATTTCCAAAATTAAATTAAAGCCAAAATTTTATGGTTTAAAAAATGTTAGGATCTATTTGGAATACTTTTTAGTTTAAGTGTTTTTCAAGAACACATTTTTTTTAAATCATTTAAAAAAATTTTATATAAAATTTTTTAGAATTTAATCACTCATATTATGGTTGCATTTCCTTAAGTGTTTTTATACACAAATTATTATATACTTAAAAATTCTTTTAAAAAATTTTGTTTTCAAGTGTTTCTTTCAAAATAGTTTATTTCTCAATCTGATTTTTTTAATAAGTCATTTTTAGTGGTTGACAAACACTAGAATCTTTTTTTAAAATGATTTTTTTTAATTAAACACTTGAAAAGTTAAATCACCTTAGTTGTAAATATTTCAATTTTTAGAGTCTTGAATATTCAATTGACTTTTCTTTCCAGCAACCTTATGAAGTAGATTAGTTGAGTGGTTGAAATTCAAAGATAAAATTGAATGGACTAACCAACTTTGCAACGAGGAAGGCTCATGTGATTGTAAAGTGATTTATTCCATGAAATTTTACTCGAGGTAACTACTTGTGCTGATTAAAAGAAAGAAAAAAAAAAAGTTTACATTTTAACCATACACCTTCAATGATTACAACCAACAAAAGTGATAACCCTCATTGTGACAATAGTCACTTTTAGTAATCTTGTGTTGGAGTAAAGGGAGTGATGAAATGAAAATCTATAAAATTTCATTTTGGGATTTTCTCTTGGTAGGAAAGCGCAAGAAGCTTTGAAAAGGTTACTACATATAAGCTATTTAGTTAAAAAAAGTCGATACTTTTAGACATATCAAATGATTAGAAATTAAGAGGTAGAAATATTTGTTATTGAAAAAAACTTTAAACTCCATTCTACAATAGAAGTCAAATGCCAACCTAGAGCATACAATATGAACAAGAAAAATTATCATCATCCATTAGGAGACCCAAACACAACTTTTACAACTCTAAGGCCTGAGCTTTAGAATTTCTCACCAAAATATTAAGGGACATATACAAGGTTCCCAGGTAGGAGGTGTTCCGTAAACCGTCAACTTAAATACTCCCAGCCTTAGACAGAACATTACCGGTGGAGTTCCCTTATAATCATAGCAATGTTTTTCCTACTTAGTCAATTAAAACTATTTTTAAATACTAAGTAAGAAAAGATTTTAATCCTATTAGAAACTGATCTAGGTCTAATTAATTTTAAACAATTTAAAATTAATCCAATTCATCCTATGATCTTATGTTTGCATGCAAATCTTGATTATAGATTGACGGTTTCTAATCATTAATATTAAAGAACTATTTCAAATTTTAATGATTAATCCTATAATCAAGAATCTAGGGTTTAATTCATTCAACAATCTCATTCAAATTAAATAATTAAACCACACTAATTGCATGAATAATATAACAATTATATTATTAACTATGGATGTTTCATGCTTCATGCAATTTTTTATTTTCTTTTATTATAACAATTATAAGCCAATCAAGAAAATCAATCAAGCATGCTTCATTCATCACATTAAACATAACTATTTATATTTAATTTAAGTAATGACATGCTTCATGCTTTCCAATTTTTCATATAATTAATATACACTTATATTAAAAATATGAAAACAAAACCATGCATTTAAACATACATTATAACAATTTATAATATATAAAAAATGCATGAGCATGTTTATAACCTAAGGTGGGATTAAATAATCTATATGACATCCATAAAGCATATAAATAGCAATTGAACCGGTTAATTTTGGCCCCTAGGATAAAATAAAGCATTAAATTACATTAATTTAGCTAAATTCTATCCTAAAACATCCATGTACAGCTCCGGAATTGGTCTAGACAGCACGAACCGCCCCGAACCACCTCGAACCGGCCTCCAAAATCACGAACCATGCCAAAAATTGGCTGAACCGGACCAAATAGGTCCCAGCCCAGCCAAACCGGTCCGAACCGGACCGATCATGCCTCGAACCGTGCCTTTTGAAACCCTAGGTCGCGCCTCCATCGTGACAGCATCGAGACGCTGTGTTGATAGCGTCCCGATGCTGTGCGTTTTCCATATCTGGCGCCTGCGTAATCGAGACAGCGTCGCCCGACGCTGTGTGCTTTCCTTACCGAGCGCCTTCGGTATCGAGACAGCGTCGAGACGCTGTTTGAAGGAGCGTCCCGACGCTGTTGCGTCTGGAGGCAGAATCTGGGCAAAACAGCAACGATTTCTTCAGTTTTGGCTTCGATTTCAGCGGCGATTGCTTCGATTTTCATCTCATAAAAACCTATTCTAGACCCGGACTTACATAGGACTCGATTTTACATAATATACCCGAAACACCGGGCCTTACATGATCAAAATCACATAAAAATAAAATCTATGGCCATAAAATTAACCCAAACAGTTCAATGCAAACCGAACATACATTATGCATAAATCCCACCTATTAGAGCCTATCGCAACTTTTAAAATTAATTAATAGGGACAGCGATGGCTCTGATGCCGATTGAAGGGAATAAAAGTCCCCACGCAGCGGAAGCGCATCGATTGGACCTTACGCCGTATATTAATTAACATTAAAATATCGTTACGATAACTCAAACAAAACTTTAAACAACCTTTAAAGCCGCTGTAAATTGGTTTAAACATGCTAAAATAAATCTAAATTTATTTTTAAAAACTTTTCTAAAGAAAAGAGGAAGAACCGTTAGAAACCTCCGTTGTAGACTTGACCGTTCTTCGCCAACGATGCTCCACGAACGAAAACGCAGCAGCCGCTTTAAGGTTTTCTTCGCTGGAAATTCTACTTTGATTGACACAATCGCCACAGAGGTTACACCGGTATGTCTCTGTGTCTAGGAGGCAAAAGACTTGTGGGAGTCTTTCTCTAAGAGGGAGGCTAGAGAGAATTCTAGGTCTTGTCTTTCAAGAGTGTCAAGTGTCATGACCAATTAGGTCTAGTGTTCTATTTATAGAAGAGAGACCATGAATAAAATATTCAATTAAATCAATCTTTTCCATAATTGATTCAATCTTTATTCCTTAATTAATCAATCATGATTAATCAATTCCATAATTGATTAATCTTTTCCACAAATGACTAATTACTTCCATAAGTGATTAGATCATTTCCTTAAATGATTAATCACTTCCTTAAGTGATTAATTATTTCCATAATTGATTAATTCTCGGTTAATGAATTCTTTAATTAATTAACCACCAATTAAATATCACATATTTAATTCCCGGCCTAGAATTAATTAATTTGCCCAAACACATTTTAGGCCTTAAATTAATTAATTCATTATTTTGAACTCTTTCAAACTTCCATAAATTTATATTTGAACTTTTCAAATATTAATTTCTCTCATAATAATATATCAATATATATTATATTTGTTTCCCTTAATAAATTGAACATTTTCAATTTACTTTTATTACTTAGTTTCCTCAAATTACTTTACGAGCTACCAGTGGGACCTAATGGACCTGCAGATCAGAAGCTCCAACGATGTGAGATTAATTGGTCAAACTCATTAACCACATTAATCAACATTCGTTAACTGTGTGTACATTCCACTATAGACTCACAGTTGCACTCTTCTCACTGCAGAAATATTTTTTGTGTCCACGGATCTAGACCAATATCGACTAGTTAGTCCTTCACGAGTGTCCGTAACACCAGCTGGGTCAAATTACCGTTTTACCCCTTGGTTACCTCTATTTCCTTAAGTACCAATTCTCCTCTAATGAACAACCTGTTTGTGGTCCAACCATCAAACAGAAAACCCTCTCGTGCCATTGAGAGGGTAGGGCCCTTTGTTCAAGACTCGGAGTAACCACTTAAGGGAACACTCATCTGCTTCCCTAAAGTCGGGAAGGAGTGAATTCCATCTTGTACGATTATGTTCCCAGCTCCCCATTCGGTCTTGTCTCCAAAGTGGTAGGCTTATTGAGTCGGCGTATTGGCCACTCTCACCCACACAAATCAAAGGACAGTCTCTCATGAGCAGGAGTCCATAATCAACTCAGGATTAAGACTAAGTTGTCTAGGTCGTCCTAGTGAAATAGAAAACCAACTAGTTAACGGTGTTATAACCAATGGTTACTATTTCGCGATCCGGTCTTATGCAAACTCATTGCATAGGATACCCCCACGCGCATGTCTCCTACACGAACGCGTTGGATCGCAGCGTTTGTATCAAATACAAAGTGGGTCGTATCCATAGTGTCACCAGGATAAGGCACCCAGTCTTATCCCTATACTATAGACCCTTTAGGCTGTTTCTTTAACAATGATCCCATATGTCACTACATATAGTTCAAGACTCATATTACAGCCTTGGATGTCTAGTTTATTGGATTAGGGTTATTATTAGGCAAAGACATTTATAAAATAACTAATAACAATTAATGGAAAAATATATCAATATTATTTCATTAATATCCGGTCAACGGTTACATTCACTATCTACGAGTTTTAGGGCATAAATCCCAACATGACTAACGGTTTTTTACCCGGGTGACTCGAGATTGACTAAATAACGTTAGAGGTTGTACTGAAGGTTCGTAATGCCATGCTAAGTAAATAAAGATGAGACTGAAAGGAGATTCTTTATTGAAAGGTATGAGATAGGAGGAGACCGACAGGAGAGTCCTTGTCATTAGGCTTCTAGACTTATGAATCAAGTGATTGATTAATTCATATTAGTTAATTGATTAAGCATTTAAAGGTCCGACTGATGAAATCAACAACTCTAGAATTATCCCTCCAAATTGTGTCTCCATTTATCTTTTGTTTTCTAGATTAGCTTTTTATTATTCTTTTCGGCATTAGATATTGTTCTCTAAATAAAGTCAAGCAAGATTATTTGTGGTAATTAATTGAATAAATCCAATCCCTGTGGAGACGATACTCTATACTCAAAACCACTATATTACTTGTGACGACCCGTACGCTTGCGGTGATCGGAAAATCGTGCAAACATCATGCCCTTTCAATAAAAGTTGGCCAACACTTAAGAGATTGTGTTTAAGACCTGGAACAAATTATACATTAGTTATTTTTTTTGCTCCATTCTTTGTCTTAGCAAGGATATCTCTTCCTTTAACTTCGAGCTTCTTATTGTCACCAGTCTTCACCTCATTATGAAGAGAATCATCCAAAGTTACGAAAATATCCTTCCTTCTCGTCATGTGATTACTGCAACCACTATCAAGATACCATGTATCTTCAGTGTTTGTTTCTTGGACATTTAAGGTGAGGAAATAAGACCTTGGTCATTATCCTGTTGTTCATGCATTAGGTTTGTCTCTGCCTTATTAGTCTTTTTGGACCAACACTCTGCTTGAAAATGTCCATAGTGTCCACAATTGAAACATTTAATGTGAGAAAAATATCCATGACCTCTACCTCTGCTTCTTCCTCTATTTGAACTTCTTCCTCTTCCTCTATTTGAAGAAGTTTGATTATCACTTCTTTCGGACTCAAAATTTTTGGAGTCGTTGGATCTGCCATTTCCTCAACCACCATGTCCACCTCTTCTTCCATTAGATCTCTCTCTAGAAGAAGTTTGCATATGAAAAGCTTCTTCTCAAGAAGTAGAATCGAACCGCTTCAATCTAAGCTCATGAGATTGAAGAGATCCCATTAAGCTATTAATGGAGAGAGTGGACAGATCTTTAGATTCTTCAATTGCTACGACGATATGTTCGTGTTTTCTAGTCATGCTTCGAAGGATTTTTTCGACCACTCTTTGATCTCCAATTTTTTCTCCATTTGATATCAACTGGGTAACAATTAAGAGAACACGATTAAAAAATTCTTCAATAGTTTCAGCATCTTTCATTCAAATGGTATCAAATTCAGCTCGAAGTGCTTGCAATCTTACCATTTTTACCTTCTCTTCTCCTTCATATAGACTCTGTAATGCATCCCATGCTGCTTTAGCAGTTGAAGCTCCTGAAATTCTTTCGAAAATATTTTCATCTACAACTTGGTAGATAAAAAATAATGTCTTTTTGTCTTTCTTTCTAGCATCTTTCAACTCATTGAGTTGTTGTTGTGAAAGACCTTCCTCACGTTCTTGCTCCACATATCCATTTTCAACAATGTCCCAAAGATCTTGAGATCCATAAAGAACTTTTATTTGTTGATTCCATCGTCTATAATTCTTTCCTTCAAAACGAGGAAGTTGAGGTTGCAACATATTGTTGGATGACATCTTCTACCTTCGCTCTGATACCACTTTGTTGGAAACGTCGATGAGCCCATGATAATAATCACTCTAAAACTTACAATTTTGTAGAGAAGAAACTTGTTCCCTCACAAAACTCAAGAGCACACAAGAGACGAAAATTGTTCTCTTGAATAAGTCTCCTTGAATTGCTTTTCTTTACTTGCTTTAAACATAAGAAAATATTTCCTATTTATTGGACTCTAGAACAAAAAACTCCCAATCTAAATTTCCAAACTTAACTTGTACTTTAACACCTTGCATAACTCTCCTACTTTGAATGGTATACTTAATTAAGTAGTAACTCACAAAAGTTTATGACATTGTAACTTATTTAACTTACCACGTCATAAATCTAACTTAATTTCTAACAGATTGAACTAAAATTCAAGTTCAAAGCTCACTCAAATTCAAATCAAGATTTGGATATAGAAATTCAAAAGTCAAAGTCTTGGTTGAATTTAAATTCCCTCCAAATAAAAATTTGGGGATAATCCAAAATTTTATCCCAAAATCGATGTGGGACTTGAATCCTTGTTCAAATTAAATTTCAAATTCAAGCTCATAATTTGGAATTTTATATCAAATCAAAATTTGGGCATTATCCAAATTTTGTCCCAAACTCAAATTCTACCAAGCTAAAATTGAGTAGAATTTTTACCTCAAAATTAGGCATAATCCAAATTTTGTCCCAATCAAATTTGACCAAAGTCCAAATTCAAATTCTACCAAGCTAAAATTGAGTAGAATTTTTACCTCAAAATTGGGCATAATCCAAATTTTGTCCCAAATCAATTTTGACCAAAGTCCAAACTCAAATTCTACCAAGCTAAAATTGAGTATAATTTTTACCTCAAAATTGGGCATAATCCAAATTTTGTCCCAAAACAAATTGGACCAAAGTCCAAACTCAAATTCTACCAAGCTAAAACCGAGTAGAAATTTTACCTCAAATAAAAATTTGGGGATAATCCAAAATTTTATCCAGGTTGGACTCAAATCCGTGTTCAAATTAAATTCCAAGTTCAAGCTCATAATTTGGAATTCTATATCAAATCAAAATTGGGCATAATCCAAATTTTGTCCCAAACTCAAATTCTACCGCTATAATTGAGTAGAATTTTTACCTCAAAATTGGGCATAATCCAAATTTTATCCCAAATCAAATTTGACCAAATTCAAAACTCAAATTCTACCAAGCTAAAATCGAGTAGAATTTTTAACTTAGACCAAAATTTGGGTATAAACCAAAATTTTATCCCAAATCAATGTTGGACTTAGCTACCAATTCAAATTATATTCCAAATTCAAGTCATAATTTGGAACTTTATATCAAATTAAAATTTGGGAATAATCCAAAATTTTAGTCCAAATTGAGATTTTATCGAATTCAAATTGGAACTTTTAGATTGAAGCTTCATTCATTGTACAAGACTTGAAGATTCAAGCTTCATTCCTTCTGCAAGAATCTTGAAGATTGAAGTCCAGATCCTGCTGCAAGACTCTGAAGATCGAAGCTTCTGCAAAATTCAAAAGCTTGAAGCTTCCTCCAAGACTCTGAAGACTGAAGCCTCTGCAAGATTCAGAAGATCAAAGCTCTATGCAAGACGCTGAAGATTTAGAAGATTGAAGCTCTCTACAAGATCCTAAAAATTGAAGCTCCAATCCTCCCACAAGACTTTGAAGACCAAAATCTAGATTTTCCTGCAAGCTTGAAGATTGAAGTGATGTCATCTAAAAGATTGAAAACCCGAAGCCTGAGGTCTACTTCAATCATCCAGGAGAATCCTTCAAAGGTGAACAAACCTTCAAGACTCCAAAGATTAAAGTTTCTTGAAGATTGAAGCTCTCTGCAAGATCCTGAAGATTGAAGCTCCAATCCTCCCACCAGACTTTGAAGACCAAAATCTAGATTTTCCTGCAAGCTTGAAGATTGAAGTGAAGTCATCTAAAAGACTGAAGACCTGAAGCCTGAAGTCTACTTCAATCATCCAGGAGAATCCTTCAAAGGTGAACAAACCTTCAAGACTCCGAAGATTAAAGTTTCTTGAAGACTTTGTAGATCAAAGCTACCTTGAGAGAAAACATCGAAGGAGGATTGTAACTAGAGATTGTATTCCACAATTACTTACATAGAAATCAATACATACAAGAAGTTGTTTTCCACGAATTAAATTTCTCTTTTGAAATCTCGTGTGAACAGTGGCTAAAAATAAATAGTTGGCTTGAAAAATGGCTACACAAGTTTATAAATTAAGTAGATGGCTAATTGATTTTATGATTAATAAATCCCTATTTGCATAAGACAAAAATGCCCCCCAACAAACTGTCTAAGGTGTTCCTAAAGGTTAAAATTAAAATAAGAGTTTATGAGAGAAAAAATACCCCTAAAAAAGTTAGAGAAATTCTAGGAAGCTTGAAATTCAAAAAATCCATGGAACCAACCTAATTTGAAAATCTAGATGTGGCATCTTCTTAGTACTGAAGAACTGTTTTCTGGAAAAAAAAAAACACATGTGGACGAACTCAAGAATCGATACCTTTATTAGGGGGAAACATGTAAAATTCAACCCCCTCCAGCAAGAGAAACACCTTTCAAATGCGTCGATTAAAAAATCAGTCCTCTCAATCAAATGATATACCCCATGCAAAATGCCCCAAATTGGAAGCAACTAAGAAAAATTAACTTAAATGATACTGTTGAAGGAGAAATTTCGGCCAATCACAAATTGCCACGTCATTAATATAAATTAATGATAAAATAAATTTGGGACCAGTTACACATTTACAGGTGTGCCTAAATTAAATTAATAGATATTAAAATTCGGCAAATCAAAGAATGCCACTTGTCTATTAGTGATCCATCAGATAACATCAGCCAAGTTCAATCAGATTATGCCACGTGGCAATTGGACCCAATCCCAAGCCCATATGAGGTCCATCAAACTCTATAAATAGAGGAGGCCACCATTCATTCTGGGGGGGATTCAGATCAGAGAACTCAGAGTCCAGAGAATTCTGCCAGAGTCCAGAGTCATCAGAAGTCAGAGAGTCTAGAGAATTCAGAAGATCCAAGATTCAGAATTCAACCAACTCAAGACTCAGAAGGTTTGAAGACTAGAAGACTCTAAGAAGAGATCAATAAGCCAATCGACCGATCAAGAAGATCAACAAGTCAGCAGGCCGATCATCCAAGAGGATCAACAAGCTAACAAGCCGATCCAAGAGATCATCAACCTAGCAGGCCGATCATCCAAAAAGATCAACAAGTCACAACAGGCCGATCCAAGAGATCATTAAGCCAGCAGGCCGATCATCCAAGAAGATCAACAAGCCAATAACAAGCCGATTCGACAGATCAACAAGCCAATAAGCCGATCTAAGAGATCATCAAGCTAACAGGTCGATCCAAGAGATCATCAACCTAGCAAGCTGATCATCTAAGAAGCCCAACAAACCGGCCCAAGAAGAGCAACAAGCTAGAGGCCAAAGTTTATATATTTAAGAGAGAGAATCAGAGGATTAAAGTTAAGATTGTACACTCACACGCATACAATATCAATACAATATATTATTTATTCCACGTGTCTCCATCTCCGAAGTTACGTGTGAACAAATTGGCACGCCCAGTGGGATCATCTCTACCTCTCATCTCTCTCTCTTATCTCAAAACACAAGTGTAAACATGTCGTTCAAGACTTCTTCAATGGTCGCTGTCATGAACAAGTCTTACATGGGTTCTACTGCCCATTGTTGCTTCAATGAACTGACGTTGCAAGAAGATAAAGCTTCTATCGTTGGAGGCCAAGAAATAACCTTGCAAGGGGCATATACTAATGACAAGTTTATTGTTAAGTATAACCCTCTGTTTGAACCTGATTCTGACGTAGTGACTGTCATGATGACTGAGACAAGAACTACGGAAGAAAGAATGACTGAGATGCAAGAACACATCAACAATTTGATGAAGGCGATTGAAGAAAAAGATTCTCAAATCGCGCAACTAAAGTGCCAAATTGAGAACCAACATATCGCCGAATCAAGTCAAACCCAAGTCATAAAAAACCATGACAAAGGAAAGACTACAGTGCAAGATGATCAGCCACATTGTTCTGCTTCAGTCGCTTCACTATCCATCCAACAGCTCCAAGATATGATCACAAACTGTATTAGAGCTCAGTACGGTGGACCTACTCAAGATTCCCTCTTATATTCCAAACCTTATACTAAGAGGATTGATAACTTGAGAATGCCAATCGGGTATCAGCCACCAAAATTTCAGCAGTTCGATGGAAGGGGCAATCCTAAACAACATATTGCTCACTTCGTTGAGACATGCGAGAACGCTGGTACTCGAGGGGACCTACTAGTCAAACAGTTCGTTCGAACACTTAAAGGAAATGCTTTTGACTGGTACACTGATCTAGAACCTGAGTCAGTAGACAGTTGGGAGGAACTCGAAAGAGAGTTTTTGAATCGCTTCTACAGCACTAGAAGAACTGTTAGCATGTTCGAGCTCACCAACACTAAACAACGAAAAGGTGAACTCGTTGTTAACTATATAAATCGCTGGAGAGCCATGAGTCTAGATTGCAAAGATCGTCTCGCTGAACTCTCTTCCGTCGAGATGTGCATTCAAGGCATGCATTGGGAACTCCTCTACATCCTTAAAGGTATAAAGCCTCGCACCTTCGAAGAACTAGCAACTCGCGCCCACGATATGGAGCTAAGTATTGCTAGTCGAAAAAACCAAGACCTTATACTCCCTGACATGAGGAAAGAAGGAAGGAACGACGAAGAGACTATAGAAGAATCTATGGTTGTAAACACAACCCTTCATAAGTCGTCTTCGAAAGGAAAGCGACAAACGAATGGAACGCATCACTTAACTTTAAAGGAAAGACAGAAGAAAATCTATCCTTTCCCTGATGACGACATCCCTGATATGTTGGAACAACTACTGGAAGCGCAACTGATAGAGCTTCCTAAGTGTAAACGACCAGAAGAGATGAAGAAAGTCGATGATCCCAAGTATTGCAACTATCATCGAGTTATTGGTCATCCAGTGGAAAGATGTTTCGTCCTAAAGGACTTAATTTTAAAGCTGGCTAAGGAAGGCAAAATTGAGCTCGACCTTAATGAAGTAGCCCAATCAAATCTTGCTACAATCAAAGGAAAGAGCAAACATCAAAGAAAGAATGATCCTAAGAAACTTCAACCCAAGAGGAAGAGAAGTAAAAAGTTTTCTCAACCTCAACAACTGGTGATGTTGAATAAATCATTCTCCAAAACTCTCCACAAAAAGAAAAAAGAGAACCTTGCGACTTCCTACTGCATCAACGTAGAAGAAGTTGACAATTCTAAGAGGAGTGAACAAAGGACTTCCGTCTTTGATCGCATCAAGCCTCCAACTACTCGTCCTTCGGTATTCCATAGAATGAGTATGGTCGCGACAGAGGAAGAAAATCAATGTTCGATGTCCACCTCCACTCGACCTTCAGCTTTCCAAAGGCTAAGTGTCTCCACATCGAAGAAAAGTCGATCTTCAACATCTGTCTTTGATCGCCTCAAAGTAACAAACGATCAACCTAAAAGAAAGATGAACAACTTGGAGTTGAAACTTTTCGATGAAGTAAACCGCGTCAAGAAGCTTCATAGTAGCATCCCGTCACGTATGAAGAGGAAGTTTTCTGTTCTCATAAATACGGAAGGTTCCTTGAAGGTGAAGCCAAATCTCATTATCTTGACCAATCCTGCAAATGAAGGATCTGATCAAGACCATGACAAAGATAAGAGCTTTTAAATGTAAAAGCTCCTTATCGCAAGAGCCTAAACTGCATGATGCTCCTAGCCCACACGAGCTTAAAAGGTGAGAGCAAAAAAAAAAATAAAAAATAAAAATCTTGAACTACGTTATGACTTGATCCCTATTCCATAAGGGTACGTAGGCAGCTTAAAGAAAACTTTAAGTTCAGTCCCTATAAACAAAAAAAAAAAAAAAAGGTTCTTCGCTGCAGTTCCTTCTCTCCAAGTTCGAGGGTCCTTACACTGTACGCTATTGCGTTGTTCCTTCTCCAAGTTCGAAGGTTCTTCGTTGTATCCTGCTGCGTTGT